>JAZHYW010012902.1:0-122134 GCA_037355805.1 Ixodes ricinus | reverse complement strand
GCCTGAGAAACAAATGTAATGTCCAGCCTAGAGCCACTAAATGAGCTGCGCTAGAGTATCGGCACTTCGTCCACCGACATTGTTGTGGGCGTCACCATCTTGGTGCTTGTGCAGAGCAGACGGAACTGCCGATCGTCATAATTCAAAAGCGCAACTTCCTCAGCATTAGATTCGGTGTTAGGAAGCTCATGTAATATTGTTTGCTTTGTCGCGAACAGTTTAAGCATTTGGGGAGTACAGAAAAAACGTTTTCTGTGATTTCAGATAAAGCTTCGGACAACTGGCAACCATGATTTTAAAGGGCGCTCAAGCAGTTTTTGGAGAAGCTACTTTTTGGTGCGATGGCGTTAAGGAAGTGTCAGTGAATGAGTATCTTCAGTTTTAGAAGGCAGAACCGCCTATTAATCACGCAGGAATAAAATACGTGCGGACTCTTTTCTGTACTTGCGAGGACCAATGAAATTATCGTATGTTTGAAAATTTTGGCGGCCTTTGTAAAGTTTCGCTAAAGAAACAATTTTCAGTTCATTTAAATATGTTGTGCATGATAATTTCACAAGACGTAAAATATTTCTAGTTTAGAATACGCGATACTGCAATTATCGTTTCACAAACAAGGGACTACGTTTTCTCCTTGCCTTCCTCCGCGGGGGGTGAATTTCCCGTTCCCCCGGGATGCGCGGAAGCGCACGTATCTGCGCGCGTTGCAGGCCGGTCGTGCCGGTCGCGGGCCGGCCGGCTCCTTCTATCCGCATGGCGTCGGTGGTGATCGTCGGCGTGGACGGCGTGGTGAAAGCTCATCGTTCCGCGTAAAAGCGCTATCCTTGACTGTGAATTTTCGTCGTGTGTCGCTATGATAACCCAGCACGTACTAGAAGGGAAGATCCACCTACTCGTGCGGCGATGTCGTGGCGGCACTCTCAAGACAGCAGAAACGCCCGTGCCGTCGTGTTTGTTTACTTCGACTACAGTGGTGCTTTCTAAGCATTTGTGTCCTCGAACATCGCCCGGATTTCTTATTTGGCGCATTTCATGCGTGTGCTCAAGTTCAAGGTATTACTGGCGCGTACCGTATAAAGGATGCGAATTTTCACGCGTTTTCATCACCGGAGAAAAGTGATTAGTGTTAGCAATCCTGAACGCTCGCAACGTCTATCTGATCACGAAATCATATTTCTACGTTGCTATATCGCTGCTAAGATTACATTGTCTTTTATAATCGTAGAAAAGGCGTGTGGCGATATTTGTACTATTGCAATGTCGTGTATTAGAGTCGTGATCGTCCAAGACGGCGTACTGCATCTTTTTATTTTATTTTTTTCATCCACTGTACCCTGCAAGCCTATCAAGAAAAAATAATAATAAAGCTTTAGGCTATAGAAAACTGTCTGTCTATATTCTGTTACGGCATTGAGTAGCAGTGCGTCCCCTTTTTAGAGGGGCCGCTGAAACAGCTGACGGCGGCGTATAGAAGCGGTCGCCGTGCTGACGACCCGCTGCGCTTGTTGTAGTGGTTGCAGGTGTGTGTACGCGCGGCGCAGAGCGGTCGTTCCGGTCGCTCCGGTTGCAACGGACGCAGTCGTAGGTACGCGCTCGTTGCACATGTCTGAACCAGCCTTCCCCCGTCCTCCCGAGGCGAAAGTCAACGTGGCGACATCGCTTGACATCACGTACCAGAGGTAACGCTGCGATGTCAAACGTTGGTTTGGTTACGACTTGCCCAAACCGCAAATCGAAGAACGCCCGAAAAGGTCTGCGTTTCGTCGTCCTCGGAACCCGAACATGACTCCGAAGCGCTGCTATCGTCCACATCGCACGTCGGAGTGGCGTCATAGGAAATCATCCCCAGGTCGGCTGTCCGCCGAAGAATTTCAACCTCTAACGGCGTCAGGTCCTCGAGCGTAGAGAACTCCGCCATGATCGAAGCTCGAATGACAAAGAGGTTCGGCCGATGCGGCTACCTCGGGATCACTGCGCGACGGAACGTCGTCCAACGCCATTGGCCCGAGATCCTTTTGATAAGCGTGCGAGGACCAATGAGAGTGGTTTCGTTTTCGGATGGATCCGAGGTTTGGCGGCCTTCAATTACATTTTTATTAAAGAAATAATCACCGTATGACTATACTTTTTGGTTTTTAGGGATACTTAGGGCGTCTAAATTCAGCTGTCATCATCAAAACACGAACTCAAAAACCACTTGAGTGCCCCTTTAAGCCACAATATGGCCAAGTGTCGTTACTCTGAAGCGTAGCTTATTTAGTGGGCACTAGTCCAGCCGATTCACAGGGTTCGTGGAGGTACTCACAGGGTCTGCCGTCTGTCTCGGCGTGCGTTGCTCGGCTTCAACCTGGGAAGGACGAGGCAAAACTCTGATAAGTATGTTGAAGGAAATGGGAGGAAGCGTTTGTCATGAAGGGCACAAATATCTCACCGGCTCGGTCAGCGGTTCTTCGGTCAGAGAGGTCCTCGTGAAGGAGCGAGAGTGCAGCAACTGCGCCTGAGAAACAAATGCGACAAGATAAAGCTCGTGCAAAGGTGTGTAATGTCCAGCCGATTGACAGGGTTTGTGGAGGTACTCACAGGGTCTGCTGTTTGGCTCATTCTGTGTGGCATGGTTCCAACCTGAGCAGAAAACATGTTTAGAATGGAGCATCTTAAGGTATTTTAAATTATGTAAATAATAATAGTGAAGAGGCTAGTCAAAGCGGTAAGGCAATTACTGACATAACCAATGGAGTGAGTAACTTCTAAGTTATCTCTGCCGTAATAATTGTCCAAGGAGTTTAGCCCCAAGGATAGTTAATGAAGTTGAGAAAATACAGGGCAAAAAAGAAATGATAGAAGTTTTTGTAACAAAAGCATACCTGATTAGCGTGCTGGTAGCCTGTACCATAGTCAGCACTCACTGGTACAGGTTTATTCTGCAATGGTAAATATTAAAAGTCATGGCACATATCTAGCACTCGCGGACCGAACCGCATTTAAGCGATTTAGCGAGCGACGGAGACGAGCGACGGCGGCAACGACGAGAGTCAGCGACGAGCGACGGAGATTTCTCACTGTCGCCCGTCGCGCCGCTCGGTTTTGGATACCTGGAAAACGTCGCTCATCGTCTTGGTCGCTTGCTCCCGTCACTTTCATGCAGTTTGCATCGTTGCGCGACTGACCGAGCGACAGCGAAGCGGGTCGCCGTCGCTAGCTTATCTCGTCGCTCGCCAAATCGCTTGCATACGGTTTGTTGACTCGGCTGTTGTTTCGACAACACGAACCTTTTTGCACGGAGACGGTCCATTTTGGTAGCGAATCAAACGTCGACGGCCCATCACCACCTAGAGTAAGATAAGTAAATAGCATCGCTGCAACCGGGAATCGCATCGGCTGTACAGCTTGGATCTAAATCACATATTCAATAGTTGTATACATACCTTTCTGGCATAACCGAGGTTGATCATCGGGACGTTGTTTTGATCCGTGCGCTTCCCACCGACGAAGTGTTGGGAACATACGCGAGACGATATGGTTGGAACAAAACCTTTTCTATTTATAGCTCTTAACCACTCCAAACGCAAACTTTCGTCAGCTGGAATCCGATGCAGTTGGAAGGAGACACACCCGCACCGATTTCTGACAACGCCATGTTCGCTGCAGATACACTCCTCGTCAAGCTTGCGCTTCCGCTGGTTGTTCGTGCATCCTACAACGACGCAGTGGCGCCCAGTCGATTTGGGATCGTTGTACGCCATGCCTCATACCACCGAATACAGAAATCTTTTCCGGACCACACTCCTTTTCCGTAAAACCGAACGAGTACCCATGCAAACCGCCACCGGACAAGCAAATCCACAGCTCAGCAAAGCCCGGCAACACTGGCATGCACTCTCAAAACCAGCGACGCGCGCAGTAACACGCCTAGTTCGAGAATGCCGCTGGAAAGGTCTATACCTTTTGTCCCATATAATACATCCCAAACTTCTTTTCGATGTTCAGCGCCCTACAGCTTGAACAGGTAGCCCCAAATTTTACGAGGGGCTTGATAGCCATGTGGTACAACTTATTAAAATAGCTAATGTACGTCTTACTAACTACAAAAAAAAAAAATCTGGGTTTTTTTTGGCCCCACTTTAAAAACTTGGTGTTTTCTTTATGTGGTCTTTGATACGTACTTTAGCCATTTAAAAAGTTATATCGCACCGTTATCAAGCCCTTCGTAAAATTTAGGGCCGTCTGTTCGACTATAGGGCGCTGTACTTCGAAATAAAGTTTTGGGGTGCATTCGATACACCCAGTTACATTCTTTTTTTAGAGTGTATACTAAAACTTTCTATTGACTATCGGTCATAGTTTAGTCTGTTCCTGCTCCGCGCGAGCTTACAACCAGCTGCCGCAACGGCTCTGCATCGTGCATGGCACAGCACCAAGAATGTAGTTCCCAAATATAAGTGGTGCTCGTTCCGAGCCCGTGTTGATCGTGCAAAAACTCGCTTTTCGGATGGCAACTTTATGAATGTGTATTGATATTTGCTACAGATGTTGGATGTTAATGCCATGAATGCAACTGTGGAAGCGAGCTGGACAAGAGTAACCATAATAATCGAAGGGAAACAAAGGGGACAAAGGAAAAACACAAATGTCCAAAGACAGCTAGGTGACTGGTGCGTGACTGTTCCCCTTGTTTCACTTCTCCAGGGATGACAATTGTTAGAGATGTTAGATATCTACAAAGCAATGCCGTAAAACAGCCCTATTATTCTACCTGATTGAACGGTACTGCTCTTGAAACTAGGCCAGCCGTATGTTTTGCGGTAGCGTAATACGACCGTTGCCCCACGTAATGGTCATGGCCGTATACCCCAGTACAAAAGTTTGAGATGGAATATCTACAACCTTACACAAGGCATAAAAAAAAAAAAAAGGTCACCTCTCAACTTAGGGACACTTCCTTCAGTAACAAGCGTCGTAACACTAAAACCGAGAACATGTACAGGAGTTGCCGTTTAGGCCGTGGCTACACTGCGAATAAATAATACAGAAGACAGCCTGCAGGCGGTGTCCGAGGTACGTTTCTTCGTTATATGGTGGTATCGTGAAACGTCTCATAAGAAAATTTTCTTTAGACATGTTTCAAGCGTAAAATTGTATGAAAAAAACATGCTTCGAATTCGCACTCGCTTGAGGTGTTTTTGAAAGCACTTATGTCATGATGTCCAAAGTGGACACTGCGTATTTTTTATGATGTATGAGCAGTCTGACTGCAGCGTTGGGAAATGTGCTGAGGTTGGAATTTCTAAGAAAATCCAGAGTGTGAACATATACGCTGTGCACTTGGTGTGAGAAAGAAAAGGACAAAGTAAGTATAAACAATGTATTGGATACTTTCTAAGCCAACGAATCCAGTTCCAAACGTCACTCGGACGGCAATGGCATTGACACGGTAAAATATAATGTTTTGGACTGCCAGTGGATATTTCAAGTAACGGTTCAATGCATTTTGTACCAGCAGTAAAAACCGTGTTATATGATTCCAAGGTTGCGACTCATAAGCTATCAAACAAGCGTCATTAGCTTTGTTGGCATGCGTTGAAAGTCGCAGAAACATTTTGATAAAAATGAGCGGCGTACACCCCCTCATCTTACAGCCAGAGCAAGCTGTGACGTGATTTAGAGCCGTTTATTTAATGTTTACCATAGCAACGTGCTGGGGTTTGCAAAGCACAGGACACGCACTGAGTTCCACAAACTGTTAATATTTGACTATTCCCGGCATCGCAGCGGTTGGACACGAGCCACTATCCGAATGCATATCGAGGCATTGATATCGACGAGCCCAAATATAATGCTCGCACGGTGCTCGTGTTCACTTTATGAGCCGCATTTAAATATGCGCTCATACATTGGACACGGGGATCGCAAAGCTTGATGGGGAAATCCTGGGGATCGCGTTTTTGATAACGCCAGTATTGCGATCCTCACAAATGCATGAAATTTTGATATAGAGAGACTGAAAGAAAACCTTCATATTGGTTTTCAAAATTAGAGTTATCAAAATTACCTTATTTTTATGTTCAAAAGTGGGGTTCACCATGAAGGTTCCTGACCAGCGACCTGTGTACCAGTTTATTTGGGCCCTATACTACCAGTAAGCTTTTGTAAATTGAGAAACATTCCTACCCCATAAAGTTTCTCAGCCCCTTTAGTGCACTCGTTTACTGCTGAAAATGTGGTTCCTAACGCTGCACTGCCACAACGCCGTTGTGATTAAAAAAATGACCGCATCTCCACGTGGTGAATGATGTTGATTGGGGCCAAGCTCCGGTGGTGCTTGTCTGCGTAGATGCTGAGCCGCAGCATGCCGAGCCTTTCGTTTCTTTTGCATCCATGTCAGAAAGAGAATATGCGGTATGGAACGTGGTTATATACGCACTTGAGCATTTGACCGCAGCGCCCTCTCGTCAATAAACGTTGAGCCAATGCATGCAAAGTTTAACGCACAGAGTTATTACAATAAACGCTAGAGGCTCAGCTGGCGCTAGTGTGCTGTTGCATTTTGAAGCAGACAGCAAGCAGTCAGAAATTGACTTCCGGTAATGCATTTCTATGGAAAAAAGCGAGTGCATTTTTCTCTTTGCGCTCGATTATAAGAGCAAATGTCACGAATAAATTGTACGTACTAGGCACATTGGAACATTTCTCAGTCACGCAGACGAAATAACTAGTCAGTTACAGCATTTTTATTTGAAATTCGTGCCATGAAAAACGGTGTTAAGACCGCTTCCTACGTGTATTTATGTGCACTGTCGGACACTGTTAACGCGAACACGGCGTCGACGCTTTTCAGCAAGGACATGTGGCAAACCAAGAGAGACGGCAAGAACTACGCAGTGACACTGGATTAATAACTACTTGTGCACGCAGACAATCAAAATAAATTGAAAGCCACGTTGTCAGATTTGAAATAAATAAGCACTGCTTTATTCTTTCTGCTCATGAATGTGTGCCAAGATGCTTGTTTTGGGTTCAAATCATCACCCGCACGCGCCAAATCTTTGCAAATAGGGAGAAGCCAGAGAGCAGGTGCCCGATAAAAACTGCCCGACATAGGAAATAATAAAAAGACAAACCTTTCGTAGCTCACGTGCTTTATTATTTTTTTTGCGTTTGAATGGTTCTTTAATTGATCGTAAAGATGCACGACGGAGTCATTTTCATCCAATGACAGGACGGGCATATTAGCAATATATAAGCACCACCGAAATGCTAGCAAACCTTGAACATACTCCACATTCCTTTCGATCGTTGGTTTGCTTAGAATCGTCGCTCGTTTTCACATACCTTCCTTGAAACAGAGCTTTGGGCCTGAAATAGAGCGAAGTTTAACATCGTTCAGTGGCAAAGAAAAATGCTGTAACTAAAGCAATTACACTTTCACAATACCAATAAAGGTACATACTATCCGGTACAGCCGGAATGACAAAAGTTATTCATGTTATTTTCCGGCGAAGAGACAAAATTCACGCGCGTTTTCCCATAGGAATACACAGGGAGGCTGCAAATGTAGACTGCATGCTGTCTGCCTCAATTTGCAACCGGAAGTCCCGTAGACACTAGCGCCAGCTGAGCCTCTAGCGTTTATTGTAATAACTCTATGGTTTAACGCGATTATATACGCATTTGACCGCAGCGCTCTCTCCTGTATAGACCTTGAGCGGCTACATGCAACGTTTCATCCATGACAGAAGCCCCAGCTCTTGAGTTACTACCGCATCTCAGAGCCCCCTACTCGTCCCGCAGTCGTGGCCGAGTGGTTAAGGCGATGGATTAGAAATCCCTTTGGGGTCTCCCCGCACAGGTTCAAATCCTGTCGACTGCGCAAACAAATTTTTTTTTCATCTTTTGTTTTCATTTTTGTTAATTTTTGCCCTACACGAGCACGTGAGCACGTGCTCACGTGCTCGTGAGCTCACCAGCACGAGCGCGAGCACCGGACGCCGGAGCTACATACGGACATGGCTATACTTCGTTTCAGCTTGGGTCCAGACGCAGGCGATGCTACAAGCGCGAGCTCCGGGCTTTCAGCGTCCCTGCCAGGCACGCGCCTCGTGCAATGCAAGCACTGTTCAGGGCCACACGCTCGCGCTCGTAGCATCGGCTGCGTCTGGACCCAAGCTGAAACGAAGTATAGCCCTAAGGAGCTTGGCCCCTAAAAATATACATCAGATGAACAGCCAGACGCACGTCTCTGTACAGGAATGCTAGGCGCCCTCGACGAGTCCGTCGGGAGGGTTGTGGAGGCCCTAAGCAACGCCGGCATGCTTGAGGACACCATCATTGTCTTTAGTTCTGACAACGGCGGAGCTCCATACGGACTAGAATTCACTCGGGGCTTCAACTGGCCGCTGCGAGGAGCGAAGGCAAATCTTTGGGAAGGCGGTGTTCGAGTCCCGGCCTTTGTTTGGAGTCCAAAGTTCCTGAAGTCCCGCGTCTCCAACCAGCTCATGCACATCAGCGACTGGCTTCCGACGCTGTACACGGCAGCAGGTAAGGAATTTGAAGATCTTCGGTAGAAAATTGATTTTCAGCACCGCTATAGCACTTTTTGTCCACCAAATTGCTCATCGTCATCATCATTTTCATCAACACTGAAGGTTGCTCAATGTCAAGCGAAGAAACAAAGATATGTCTAATTGGATATTCCGCAAAGAAAACTAAGTGGCAACTTTAGTGAACTTGACTTTCTACTTTTTATTATACACTTTAAGAAACGCCCGCGCGTCTACTTAACTGGGAAACACTCAAAAGCCAATTTCTGGGATCTACGAATTCAGCTCAGCGAATGATGAGTCGTTAGACCTAAAATGAAATCTTCGCTGTGGCATTACGCATTGCAAACAGTCATGCTTGCATTGCCAATGCCATAGATGTATTTAAGTTTGAATTTCATTTCATACGACAACTCGATCTAAACGTGCATACTTTGCCTGCTTGGAATTTCTTGTAATTGATATCGTGGAGTGGACTAGAGTAACTCAATCAGATACGCTTAGTGTATGCATATCGTCGTTTCATTCACGGACAACCTTTGATGCGCAGATAGCTAGGCTACCATCAGGGGGTACCCTATTCACTTATTATTATCTGTCGCAAAAAAACTCCTTCAGAAAATTAAAAATCCCGATTTAACACATTGTGAGAAAAGAGACCGAAAGCAAAGGCCAGCGGTTGTGCCTTATATTGCCGTGAGCGCAGCTGACTAAGTAGGCAGCGCGCTCGTGGCCTAACGGTTATCACGCGTGCCTACCACGCAGAAAGCCAGAGTTCGATTCTGGGCCGCGGGTACGCATTTTGGTTAACTCCAATGTAATGTTCTGGTAAATTCGAGAACCGTGTTGCTGATTCGAGTTTAGAATGTTCTACACGCCGAACCTTCTGCACCGACTGTTCCAGAAGCCCCCGCGTGTGCAAAAGGGGCTCCGCGTGGCCAGCCGGAGTCAGTTTCGCCTCTGCGTTCGATCCTGCTACTTCGCCGCCTTCGACGCCCGCGACGCTCTGTTGTTATCTTTCTTTTTCCTTTTAGTTTTGGGCACACGTTCACCCCACTAAACGTTCAGTTTCCTCAGTCATTCTCCGCCTCACTACTTCTCATTCGTGACAATATTCACTATAATTTCCATGGTCTAAAAAAGGTTCGCTACCGCGTAAACGTCAACATAGTAATCTTTGCTCCATACAAGCTCTCTAGTTTATGTAAACAGTCAATTCACCCTCCGATAGAACATTAGGTTGTGTAAAAAAGCACGACGCCCGTTTTGTTCCGTGCGGTGGTTTATGCAGTTCCCCTCTCATGCGGTAAACAGTATGTCGGGCAAACCGGGAGGTGTCTGAATGACCGGTTAGGTGAACATCAATATAAGATAAGCAAAGTAATTTCAGGTAACCTAGGCATCCATTGCGGGGACTGCGGGTGCTCAGCGGACTCTAATAACTGCGCTGTTCTTGCCAGAATTTGTAATCAGCTGACACGAGAGGTTATCGAAGATGACAAAATAGCCATGTTGGACAAGCAATGCGTCAGTGTCCCATGCTTAACTTTATAAAAAATATATATATATATATATATATATATATATATATATATATATATATATATATATATATGGGTGGTTTCATCTCAAATCGTGCAGGCAAAAAGGGTCGAATTTTTAATTTCGCTGAAAAAAATATATGTTATGGCGTCGTCTCTAAAAACGCAGTAGCCACAAACGGCAAGTCCGTCGGATTTTTTGTTCTCGACTTACGAATTTTAAAAGAGGTCGCGGCGGAAAGCAGTGTTTTTCACATCCGTCGTGGGTCGGATGTTTCGCTCGATCTCCCGTCGTGGATTTTCAGTCCACATTATATTAACTTTTTTCAAGCACTCTGTGGGCACAGGTAAAAGGCTCTAATACCATGAAATAATTTTAGGCGTTTTGCTTTTTTTCTGTAAAAATGTCAAAAACGCCCCCTCGGTCAATTGTTGACGAACTTTGACAATTAAATACTGGCGATCTACTTGGGTTACATCAATATTTTTTATGTCTATGGAGAGCCCAAAACACGCTCTTTATAGATATTATAAAATGATTTACCTGTATTAAATAGCCTTTGCGGGACGTTTACGTTAATGTTATGCGAAAACCAAAAAGTACCAATTTTAAGATCGATTTTCTCAAAAAACCCATTTTTTATTTTTTTTATTTTTTGTTAAAATGTAGATATGATAGTTGTCTACTCGAAAAGCAAGTCGAGAAAGTGTATATTTTGTTTGTATGTTTTATATTTAAGCATCAATATCGTACAAAAACGTGTTTTTACGGCTTGAAACGGACTTGCGAATTGCGCGTCTTCACAAACTTGGAAATATTTTTGACTTTTTTCAACGCACCCACATAAAAATGAAATACAGTAGTTCCACCCTGTTATATTTATTGATCATTTAAATTTTATTATAGGCGGCAAGCTACATTGGAGCAGTTCAAAAGAGAAAGCAACACTTCTTAACAGACCAGCAGGCGTCGTAAATTTTAATGTATAGAAATCGGCAGACGTCCTATTGATTCGGGGCCTTCATTGGCCTATATGAACGTCCCGCCCTTTCGGAACCAGCAGATGACCACGACCTTTCGCGCTCGTTGTGTTAGATAGGACGGCCCGTGACAGTAAAGCGAGCAGCGCACCCTGTGTCACGAGGAGTGAAATGGTACGAATGTGTCGTTGACGCGGCGAACAGTGACGGCCACCCAGGAGTAGTCAGTCAGTCAGAGTATTGCAGAAGGGAAAGCAAAGTAACTGTTGCCCGGGAGGATGAGAACACCATGGCCTTACAATATCGACGGTCAACAACAGTTCTGCCTGCCAAAACAACGCCGCGTGCGAGCTAAAACCGGCGGCGCGGGACGAAAATCGCGCACGCACACGAAGATGGGCCGGTTTCGTTAGGGATGTGGGAAAATTTTGAAACCAGCCATCCGTGCACGCGTGAAACGATACCGCGTATTTGCCCAAGCTTCGAACGCCCTATCCTAGAAATGGCCGTGCTCTGCAAAGTGGTTGTCCTGTGCTTGTCCTCCGTGTTTTATTCTTTCAATTTTATGTACTCTATCTCCCTCCGCGGAAATCCGATAGCACCGAAGGGTTATCTCTTTTGGAAACAGCAAAGCCCGGAGACTAGCATCAAAAACGAGCGTGTTGGTAAATATACTTGTGTCTATTCTGCCCGGAGACTAGTTGGGTCGAAGTCAGCCTCCTTGGCAACTATAACCGTTTGTGAAGAGTGGTCTTCTCCCGAGATGAAAAGTTAGCGCCGGCTGACGTGTTTTTTTTTTTTTTTTGAAAAAGGGAAGGGGAAAGAAAAAGTTTGAGTAACTGCATGCAGTAACTACCTCGAAAGCTCCTCTCCCGATATGAAGCTCGAGGCATGTTACGTCTCGGTTACCTTCTCGCGCACCGCTGCTCGAAACTATTCTTCACTTTGTTCCGCACAGCCACGACGGATGTGCGGAACAGAGTGAAGAATAGATTCGAGCATCATCTGGACGCCATCATGCTGCCAAGCGCAAATCACGGCTAAAGTTAGCCGCAGTACCTAGGAGACGATTTTGAAATCATGTGACTGGCTCGTCGGATGCGGTGAAACATGGCGGTGCCCCGGTGAGTGAGCGCTGCTGCGCTTCGGATCTAATGTGTCGTTGTAGCTGCAATATCTGGCAGGTTAGTCAGCAACAAATGGTGCAGGAGGCTCTCGCTTTGCCTTACCTCACTTAACTCGCATAGCAGAGCAGTGACTCGCCGCATTTGGATAGTCTTTCGATTCGGGACATTCCAAGACGAAATGAACGTGATAATTGTCGGCATGGCAACGTCTCTGGAAAGCGATTGCTTTGACTCAATCGGCTGCGTATCGATGCATACATAAGCGGAGAACGCTGAGTGTATCTACGGTCCGCGCGCTAGCTATCCTCTTATAAACGAGTCGATAAATAACATAAAAAAGGCTCGGTGCCGTGCTAGGCGAATAGTCGAGCCGTTGATAGCCTGTGATCAGCAGACGCCAGCACGTGCAACGCCAGACGCTCATGCAGTGCACTCAGTCATCGGACATTTAGAACAGTCCTGTTTGATGTCTTTACCATAGGACGCGCTGTGCAGTGCTGTCCACAGCTACGATGCGCACGACGTTCCATGCACGAGAGATCGAAGTAAATACCACGACAGCATTGACGAACGCGCGTGCAGCTGCCGTTCTACGCATCGCTCTAGAGAGCTACTACTGCTGAGGCCAGCACGCGGCGCGTGGACACCAATCCCTGCATTCTCCGTGACGCTTGCGTACAGACAGCAAATGGTCTATACGCGGCCGATTGAGTCAAGGCAATCCGCTTTCAAACGACGTATTACCGCGTCCGTTTAGGCTTAGATGACCAGATCAAAAGACTATCCAAAAAGTGCGGCGAGGTCAGTTCTCATGCCTTGCGAGTTAAGCGAGTATAGGCAAAGCGAAAGCCTCCTGCCCCATTAATTGCTGACTAACGCGCCCGATATGCTGCTACACGACGTATAGTTCCAAAGTGAGCGGCGCTCACTGCACGAAGCACCGCCATGTTTCCCCGCATCCCTACCGAGCCAGTCACGTGATTTCGAAATCCTCTCCTAGGTACCGCGGCCAACTTAGCCGCGGTTAGCGCTTCGAGCAAACGGGCCCTGGACGCCATCATCCTGCCAGGCTTCAGTGTCATGAGACTGGACTCGGCGTCGGTCAGGTAAGACTTTTTTTAAATTTTATTTCGTGTGTGTTTCTTCGCCCCGCTGAACTTTGTTTCTCGGGTGCGGTTCTGCTGAACTTTTTTTTATGTTTCGTTACTAACTGTTTGTTAGCATTGTTTACTTGTTGGGTTTATTTCTTCATGGCGTAGCGGCCTGACGGTGCTGTAGAGAGCGTGTTCGCACGCATTTGGTTGTGTCCCGTTTAGGGAATGCCCGGAGGAGTTGGTTTTTGTTCTTGCCGTGTGCGGCTGAGTTTTTCTGTCTTAATTAACTTTTTTTTCCTTTACGTGTCGTTGACTTCTTTGTCTGACCAGGCGTGGACCTATCGCCTTGCCACGGCTCGAACCTAAATCTTTTATTTTTTTACCGCAATTTTCGTTAAGATCGGAGTTGGGTAATTTTATTCTTATTTATTTATTTTTATTCCCTACCCTTCTCCGTGACAATCTCTCCGTGTGTTTCGGATCGTTTCTGTGTCATCACTTTTGTGTATTACGGAAGTGAAAGGATATTCCCTGGTGATCTGTGCGATGTGCGGTGAACAAACCCTAGCGTTTGGTTTCGGAAAGAATTGTATATAATAGATCAATGACGTGGTGACTTTTCATGTCTTAGTAATATGACAGCTAATAGCTAGTCATGCTAGTTTACAGTGAAAGTTTTATCAATCGAAAAAATACAACGTCTGTGCCTCTTCGATATTGAAGGTCTACTAGGCCTGCTGATTTGATTAGATATGTTTCTCGTGGTTTCCCGCTCTTTTCAAAACATAAATAACTATTCAATACCACAAAATGCGTTTATAATTGATTACAAAACGCAGACAAAAATTCAAGAAAACTTTTTTACAATTCATAGAAGCGCACGGTTTTTTTTGTCTGACTTAGGTCTTGCAAAACGAAGACGTCTTTTTCCGATATTGAGGCTTAAATATAGAACATACAAACAAAATATACACTTTCTCGACTTGCTTTTCGAGTAGACAACTATCATATCTACATTTTAACAAAAAATAAAAAAAATAAAAATGGGTTTTTTGAGAAAATCGATCTTAAAATTGGTACTTTTTGGTTTTCGCATAACATTAACGTAAACGTCCCGCAAAGGCTATTTAATACAAGTAAATAATTTTATAATATCTATAAAGAGCGTGTTTTGGGCTCTCCATAGACATAAAAAATATTGATGTAACCCAAGTAGATCGCCAGTATTTAATTGTCAAAGTTCGTCAACAATTGACCGAGAGGGCGTTTTTGACATTTTTACAGAAAAAAAGCAAAACGCCTAAAATTATTTCATGGTATTAGAGCGTTTTACCTGTGCCCACAGAGTGCTTGAAAAAAGTTAATATAATGTGGACTGAAAATCCACGACGGGAGATCGAGCGAAACATCCGACCCACGACGGATGTGAAAAACACTGCTTTCCGCCGCGGCCTCTTTTAAAATTCGTAAGTCGAGAACAAAAAATCCGACGGACTTGCCGTTTGTGGCTACTGCGTTTTTAGAGACGACGCCATAACATATATTTTTTTCAGCGAAATTAAAAATTCGACCCTTTTTGCCTGCACGATTTGAGATGAAACCACTCCATATATATATATATATATTGTTTATTCTAGTTTTTTGTTTAATTTTTAAAATTGTTTATTAAATTGTTTTCGTCTAAAAATAATAATTTTGGGGTTTATTTTTTAAGATTATTTTTAATTTGATTTTTAGGTGTCATTTATTTATTTATTTATTTATTTATTATTTATTTATGTTTTCTGGCTTCTTGGTATCTGGTGTTTAAAATTTTCAATGTTCTCCTTAATGGCAAAGCAGAAGAAGATGACGGTTTGAGGAAGAAGAAATATAAGGACTGAGTTGTTAGTCAGCGCAGCGAGTCTGTTTCCTTTTTGTGTGCCTGTGAGCGTCTCTATATATTGTATATGCATGCTTGGATATACATCCAAGCATGCATTACCAACTAGCCCAAGCGTCCACGTTATCAAGCTTTATCAATTCGCAACTTTCACGACCTATAGGGGGCGCAGTGGTGCCTATCAAAATGGCTGTCATCTGGATGATCGTCGTAGAACAGCGGTACGAGGCAGGTCTGCGATGCGTGCGAATTTCTGGTTTACTTATATACGAGCAGCACTAGAACCTTACGTCTTTTTTTACGCCAGGAAGGTGTAGGCAAGCCCCATTTTATTATGAGGTCAATCATCCAGGAGCTAGGGTGCGCGATTTCACAACGCGGTACCACAATCGCTGAAAGTTGCGAATAGGCACCGTTTTGCTGTTAGTGTAGCTCAGGTGAATCCGCGATAGTAATGAGGAGTGGAAGTTCGTCTGCTTCTCTTTGCAGGGGTTGTGGTGACGTCAGAACGACGCCCAGATCTGATTGGCTCGAACTGAAGGGTAGTGGGTAGACCTGAAGGCAGCTTGCTTTGAGGTCTACCCGCTATCCTTCAATCAGAACCAATTGGAGCTGCGTCGTTCTGACGTCCTCAGCAACTCTCTGTGCAAAAAGCAGAAGACTTGCTCGCCCCATACGATTCAAAAATACGGCTTCATAAGCTTCAGATATGGTGTCTGGAAGCTCAAGCGATATAGTATTGCTTTTTGACAAACTGTTTTATCATTTCTGGAGGACGGAAATACGTTTCCTCCAATTTCAAATAAACCCTTAGAAAACTGGCAGTCATAACCTTAAGCACGAAACTGGCTCGAGTGGTGGTATACTCTGAAGCGTGGCTCATTCGGTGACTCGAGGGTGGACAATACACTCTCGGGGATTTTCGTAGGGATGCTATCCTGCGATGCACTCAATCACTGTAGTCCTTGAATTTGTTTAGACGCTAAGGGAGCACTGAGAATTTACACTTTTCCCGCTGAATTGTGCCCCAAACTGACCAGCACGCTTCTCGAACTTTCTCACAGGTGGGGACGCGTCTGCTCTTGGCGCGATCGATGGCGTCGACATGTGGCATTCGCTGACCCACAGCTCAGCGTCGAAACGAAAAGAAATCCTCCTCAACATTGATTTACTGTCCAATGTTTCTGGACTGCGCTACAAACAGTATAAACTCGTGGTGGGCGAAGGTTTCGTTGGCGAACTGAACGACCACTACTATTTTCCCGGTGGTACGCGACCCACCAATAACATCGACGAGTTGAGGAACGAATCAACGACGGCACGGGTGCTCAAGAAGTTCTACGAGAACCAACGTGGGTCTTGGTCACCTCTGGCCTGGAGCAAGAACGTGGCCGTGGACTGTCACAGAAATAGGCAGACTGAGAACTTTGTACCGACGGAGCCGCCGTACCTGTTTGACATCGAGCAGGACCCTCTGCGAGCTTAATAACTTGGCAAAAACTAAAGGACGTGTAAGCTCGCCTTGTAAAAGTTGTACTTTATCTAAAAAATGCCTTAATGTCGATACATTACCACGCAGAATACAAGGCGGGCCCATTACGTCTCGTTAGTGGATCTTCGACTAGCCCCAAGCAATTATAGGTGGCGCTGCGTGGTTCCATGACACTCTAAAAAACCTGAGCGTCTACTTACCTGCAAAACACACACAGCCATTCTCTGCTTCTCTACGAACTCAGCGCAGCGAGTGATGATACGGAACATCCGTTTAGAGATAAAAATGAAGTCTGAGCTGCTCATTGCAAAGCGTCAGGTTTGCATTGCGTAATGAAACAGCGCAGGCTACATTTTGAGGTCTAAACACATGTTCCGCCTCATCATTTGCTGAGCTGATTTCGTAGATCGCAGAGATTGGTTCTTTGAGTGTTTTGGGGGTAAGTAGATGCAAAGTCATTTTTAAGAGAGCAGTGGTGACATTTTGGGCGACAAGGCGCAAACCTTGTCTTTTAGGTGGTATTCCCTAACATCGAAATAATGCACGTGGTGCGTCAGTTGCTGCGATCTACCTTGCGCGTTTCTCTGATGATGCGGAGCCGAAAAATATTGGGGTCAACGTTGCGATCTGAGCAGGGATGATGAGCACGAACAACCACATATGTGTGTTAATTGTCTCTGCGCACATTTCGTTAAAGAGTTTCGGACTCCTTCTCGCTAGGCGGTTCTGTACATTGCACTGATTGACAGACAGCGGACTTAGCGTAATATAAGGCAAGCAGGAATTCACGAAGCCTTTTCTTCATTACTATCCCGCCTTTCAACCGAAACAGCTTTCTTGGTCTTCCTTATTTGTATATTAGCCAATGGGGATCTAGATTTCTATCAGGCTCTTCTAGCCGTTTAGCTCGAAGGCGGCCTTCATTGAACGCGTTTTTGAAAGCGATATTGCGTTACCAATGCGGCATGATTACGATTAAAAAGTTTATCTTGTGGAACCAGGAAATAAGACATAAGTTGTTCTAGGTATCGCAAGAGGGTAAAACAGCTCTGCTACTCTTCAACAGAAAACGTGCATATACTTCGCTTCATCAGGTGTCCGAGAGCATTCGAAGGCACGGGCGCGCAGATCCATGGCCACACATGCTAATCGTACAAGCCGTCCCTGTACATTGTCTCGTCTAGTGATAGTAGACAGCAACATGACGAGCACCGTGACATTACGTAATTTAAAGCTCTTTGATTTGCCCCATCGGCTTGTAGCGTCGGCTGCGCCCTGACTTGATGTAAAACGAAGTACAGCTAACCACTTTAATTTATGAAAGAGAACTGAGAGTTAAGGTATAATACAGGGATTGCATTTTTCGCAAAAACGCCATCGTCGCTGTCACACCAGTGCAAGCGGTTTTCTTTCTGCAGAAGCCAGTGCAGATTGAATATTTTTTTTTATGGGGGGGGGGGGGGGGCGGGGATTTCGCGTACTCTTGGCCTGATCAACTGCTAGATTCAAGTTATATGTGGCATTGATTGTGTGCATGCATCAGTGAATGCGCTACCTTCCTTCCAATCACTGCTACAACCACAAAGTATTCGATCAAGACTACCGCCTCATGATTGCCCGACTGCCTCCGTGTCTGACGAACACATAGTAAGTGAAACGCCAATGTAGAATGCGGAACCTAGAGAACGAAGAGAAATATAGAACATCTTTGTTGTTATCTTACTCGTCAATGTCGCTCTAAAGGGTGTTGATTAACTTGTTGCACGAGCACTCCACAGCGTTTCATGCACTGCCTGCACTTGAAAACGCGGAATGAGCGCAATGTCTTAATACTCTTGGTAATTTAAATGCAGATACTCCGTTTTCTGATGAAGAAGTTGGATGCCTACAGCTCCACCGCGGTTCCATCTCTATACCAGCCGGACGACCCCAAGGCATACCCCGAGTACCATGGCGGCATCTGGTCTCCGTGGCTAGATTGATTAATTCTGTTACTCCAAATCTGTAACTAGCTGCCTAGCAAACTAATAACATACTAATATTGAATTGCGTAGCAAATAAAACAACGTAATTCACACGTTTTAGATAAACAGAATACAGTTTAGAAGACGGACCATACTTTTTTTTTTTTTTCAAACGGAATTTAGCTTGAGGGATTTTGATCTCTCTGTGGTTAAGTTGGAGGGCATGAGGTCTTTTAGAAAAAGTTAAACTGGGTTACTTAGCTGAATAACTAAATACTATATATTTTTTTAAATATGTGGATTATGACAGTTAGAGAATTAACTCTCCATCTTCCCAGCCACTTGCCATGACGTCAAAGTTTGAATAAAACATTCGTTGTGAGCGCTACAGGGCGAAAATATTTAATACTAGTACACGGCACCAATCCGAGACTAACCGGTGAAGAGTGCCCCAGGCGTCACCCCTAGCTTCTTCCTAACGTCACTTGCGTCGCAGACAATTGCGATACCGAGCGGCCGCTCGATGGAGAGATTGACCTAAAGGGTGTGCTTTGCCGGTTGGTCTCGTTATGAGTCTACGTAAGCAGACGCTTTGTGAGTCCCGTTTCATCACCCCAACAACTGAAACGATTCATTGTGGGTCAGTCCGCTTGCGAAGCGGAATCGTCTGATCGCAACTGCTACAACAATCAAATAATAACGCGCGCATAAACAAAGATAGAGCAGTGTATTTAGCGGCCTCAAACGCCACTCGGAAGGTCACGGAAGAAAGGCGTTTAGCTGCTCGAACTACGTCGTATGAAGTTACTGTTGATTCGTTACAACATAACAAAAAATTAACAAGAAAAATGACTGTGCAAACATTTTTTCCTTCTCAGACGAAAATAAAGAGAAATAGGGAACAGCTAGCGAACAACGGAGACTAAAACAAAACGTTAGCAGACGATAGAAAGATACAAATCACCCAGTAAAAAACTCCTTCAACAACGACTATCATTGCGGCGCTTATGGAAAAAAATAAAAAAATAGAAAGCAGCAACATAAAAAAGGAGCTTCACTTTGTTTTTGTTTTTTTTGCTGTTGTTTGTTTCAGCTTAACTTGAATGCTGCAGGAACTTAATTACTCACGTTTGTTCGGTCTTCAGGAAGCGGCAGAAGGATTTTCTCACACATCCCAAAGACTTGTTTTTGCAGTGGTAGGCAGCCCATGATATGCCTGCCATCTCCAAGTATGCGCTGGTGTATGCCCGAAGGCGGCCGGTTGATCAACAAACGATGACCCGTAGCAGACGTGAAAGCGTACTCAAATAAAATCCGAATAGAAATGTGTAACGAGCTTGCACTTTTTGATGTATTTAATAAATACCAGAAAACATATATGAAGATTTCGGATTAGAAACTCAATCGGAAGCGAAAAAAAGAGGTTGTCGCAGACGACAGTGGAAGAAAACAACAACAACAAAGTTGCAGACGGTAGAGCACTGCACGGGCTCGGGCCGGCCCAAAAGCCCTGGCCCGTCTCGGCCCGCGGGCCGGGCTCGGGCCGGGTAACACGTATTTTCTCGGGCCAAAACCGGGCTCGGGCTTGAACAAAAAAAATTCCGGGCCGTGCCTGGGCAGTCGTGTGCCGTAAATTCTAAATTGTTAATAACAAAAAGTTTGCTCATTCCTCCTTTAGGTTCATTGAAAAACAGAAAAGGCGAGGTGCAAGGTCACTACAGCGCGTTAAGATAACACAAAGGTGTCTCGCAGGTAGACAACCTTCAAGCGAATAAAAGAAAACATAAGGACTCCACCAGCATAGTGGGAGTGTGCGGGCAAGAAAACGAGGGCACTCCGGTCGAAGGTTGCAACATGATTGTCTTTTTCCTATGCTTTTCAAACTAAAAGAAAAAACAAAAAAGTGACAGCGACTTTGTACTTTGTGCGGGGGCCTTACAATGCCATCAAAGATAAGCTAACGTACCCTAGATAATTGTTTTTGTTTATGCAGCCTTTTGAAGGTGCACTAGCGAGATTGTGATTGTCTCTTCTTTTCTTCTAGAATCTTTCCGGGTTCGAAATGACCAATATAATCCACCTATGACCTGCCCGTGTTGCCAACCGTCCAATAAGAAATAGACGCTTGACAAATCCATCTTTCCAACAAAACTTTTCTTGTATTATAATTTATTTTCTATTCTGTCACTCTCTGTCCCAGTGGCATATTCTCAAGGCGCAGGCGAAAGACCTCCTAGCAACGGCGCTCACACCGGATTGGCTGCTCGTGGAGATGGACGCTGCCGCCGTCACACATATAGCAACGCGCGGTTGCGATGCGAACTTGGAACTTGAATTCGGACAACGCGTCGTACCACTGGGAGGCGTGTAAAGCCGCTTCCCCGCCTGCGTTCGCGCTGCTTCGCGGCGACAGTCTGTGGCTGCTCATTACATGACTATTAACTCACTTGGCTCCCCGTACACGCCGCTTCGCGGTGTCCAGCCGGCAACCCAAGCCCTGCTGCCCTCCATTGCACCTCCGGAAAGGAAGTCCGCATACCATTTAGCCCAGCGAAGTTTCGTCGACAACATTCGTTCTTTTTTTTCAGTGTTAATCGTAAAACTGAAATGTAAATATCGCCAAATGACGCAACGAAACAAAATGTCCGAGAAAAAAAAGTAAGCCCACACGGTGGATCGAACCCGTGTCCGCTAGCGTATGAGGCAGACATCTTACCACTAAGCTAAGCTACCGCTTCGCAAACTCGTTGTAACCGCTGCTTATGTTGACGGCGGCAGCGTCTCTCTCGACGAGCTAACCAATCCGGCGTGAGCGCCGTTGCTAGGGGCTCTCGCCTGCGCCATATTCGTCCCGGTGGCAGCAATGGAAGGTGGTACGCCAGCATCGACGTTCGGCGAGCTAATAAGCATGGCATCGCCTGCGGACTTTACACACTTGTTGAGAAGACAAACTCTAAAAACTCTGTATGGGAAAAATTTCTCACAGTCATGGACTCCAGAACGTCAGTGCCCAAAGGACATGTTCAGTGTCGTTCGTGCAAATCCTTCTTTGTCTACGATTCTTCAAAGACCGGGACGTCTCATCTCAGTCGTCACAAGTGCAAGGTTTCATCGAACCAGCGCAAGTATTACTTCTTTTTATCACCTCAATGCTCTAAACCTCCCGTGCCTGCGGACGCAAAGAAGAAAGTGACAACCGCGTGCGCGCGTCTTTGTGCGAAAGACATGCGACCCTTCGATGTCGTCAGCGGCAGCGGCTTCAAGGCCGTTGCAGAAGAGCTGATTCAGATCGGTGCTAAATACGGAAAGGTCAACGCTGAGGATATTCTACCGCATCCCACAACTGTGTCGCGAAAAGTCGCCGAAGTTGCGGCGGTTTTAAAAGAAAGCATCATGCCCGAGATCCCACTTGCGCTCAATGAAGGCCGGTGCGCCATTACGACTGACATGGGGACGGATGATTTCAAGAAGATCTCGTACACAACAGCTACCGCGCATTATATCGACGCTAACTGGAGCATGCACTGCCGTGTTGTGTTCACGTGCGACTTTCCCATTGAACGGAAGACCGGGAACAACATTCGGAAGGAACTAGTACGGAGGTTCATGAAGCTGGGAGTGTGTGATGCCGCTTTGAAAAAAGCAACGTTCGTGACCGATCAAGGAGCAAATATTGTGTGCGCACTGCAGGATTATGAGAGAATGGATTGCAGTGCACACGTGCTGAACACTGTTCTGCGGAACACGTTTGCAGAGGACTTTGTTTCCAACGAGGTTCCGTTGGTTAGCGAAACGGTCCAGGCGACGAAGGCCGTTGTAACTTTTTTAAAGCAAAGTGGCTTAGCCAGCCAGCTAAAGCAAACTGTCAGTCAGGAAGTCCCCACCAGGTGGAATTCAAAGGTATCCATGCTAAAGTCCGTCTGCTCTCAGTTCGAGGAGATCGAAGCTCTACTGGAGTCAAGGAACAATCTAGTGATGGAAAGCGTGAACAAGACAACACTCAACGAGTTAATCGAGTTCCTGCAACCCTTCAAAGATGCTACCGACGCGCTCGAAGAGGAAAGACGTCCAACACTTCCTCTGGTTGTCCTTTACGCTTCTGCGTTGAAGAAACATCTTAAACCTGGTGCGGCGGTGTCTGCTGTAGAGGCAGTGGAAATCGAGAAGATCAAGTCCCGTGCTCGTCATTTCCTGGACACGAAGCTGAAAATTTCCTCCTCCACAAGACCGCCACATTTCTCTGGCCTCAGTTCCGCCAACTCCGCATGTTGCCCGAGGACGAGCGCCTTGAAGTCTACGCGCACGTCAGAAAGCTACTTGCCCGTGTCACCGAAGCAATGACCCAAGATGAAGATGAGACAAACGATGACGTTCGAGATCCCGCATCAAAAAGAAGGTGCCTGGGTTTGTTTGAAGACTGGTGTGACGCGGAGGAGGACAAGGTAGCCACCGACGAATTGGAGGAGTATCTACACGGCAAGAAAGACTACTCGTGCTCAGGAGTGTCTGAGCTTTGTGACTTCTGGAGAGCGCACGAGAAAGAATTCCCGAAACTGTCCATTCTATCCAAACGCATCCTGTGCATCCCTGCTGCAAGTGCTAGCAGCGAACGGAACTTTAGCGCGGCGGGCTACATAATGCAAGCAAGACGGACCTGCCTGAAGAGAGAGTCCATGGACAATTTATTGTTTCTCCACAAAAACATGTAGGAAGGAAATTTCTCTGAAACGAATTGAATGGAACAACGAAAAGTGCCATATCTCTTCAAGAAATTCATAAATAAAAAATTCCCCACTTTTTGTCTCAAGGATTCTCGGTGTGCCATGAGTTCAAAGACTGTCGCAAATGATGCGCATATTTCGCCCATACTCTCGAAAATACATATTCTAAGTCGGCATATTTATGGTATAAAAAAACTCGGTCCCAGTTTTCCGGCTTGGCCCGGCTCGTACCCGGTCGGGCTCATATTTGAAAATGCTTATAGGGTCAGCCAGCCTCGGGCCGTGTCTCTACTGGCCGGGTTGGGTCAGTCGAAATTCCGACCCGTGCGGTGCTCTAGCAGACGGCCCCCAAAAATATCTGGGCACAGCGTAGCAATGGACTACACATGTAGTAAGCGCCGCAATAAAAGGAAAGAAAGCAAAAAGTAAGCCAAACAAGGCAAAACAAAAGACAAGTATAATTGGAACGCTAAACGTAAACAAAAGGAAAAACAAACAAACAAAAAAACAAAAGCAGGAGGAAATAGTAACCACGGCGTAGCGTCTCCTCAACGATGAAAACAATCGCAGACTTTGAAAAATGGAAGGAGTTGCTGACGGTCCAAGGTGGAGCCATATCATCGTTGAAGACGACGAACACGTTAGTCGTCCCGGCCAGGTGGTCCCGGCGCTAACAATCGGAATTTGTGCGCCATATATAACGTGACCGAAATCGCCTTTATTTGCACTATGACGCCTCCTCGTTTTTTGTTTTTTTCTTTGGGACGCGCGAGAAGTCTGCCTTTATTGTGTTCGCTTTTATTATTCTAGTAATAGCGTAAGATTTGCATGTGCACAATCGACTTCTTGCAGGGCATACTGCCACAGCAGTAAGGTACGTGGTTCGTAATTGCCTTTTCCTTCTCCATCCTATATTCTGCCCTTGACAAAACGGTTATAAGCAAGACATCCATGAGAAATGGAAACTGCAACAAAAAAACGACTGATGGATAAGAACAGTAAAGAAAGCAGCTATGTTCTACAAATTTCGTACATTCCCGTTAAAAAAACAGTGCGAAGGGGTACAAGGGGTTTTGTCTCGCCGGCATATACAGAGACAGAGTAGCCAGAGAGCCCCAAAATTGCAACTGAAAACTCTAACACCCTTCCCACGCGAAGAAAATGACCTTCACTTATGAGGTGGCACCTTATTTGTAACATTCCAAAGACAGCGAATACCCGCGGCAATGCTCTTTCACTGAGTCACCTCGCACGGAGATAGGGCGAAACCAATGCGTTGCGGAGAATTCGTCTGCTAGCGGAGGCTCCGAGCTCGCCAAGGGACGCTGCGATCACTTTTCGCCCGCGCTCCGCGGGGCCCCTACTCTCGTCAAGCTTCGCGGTGTTTGCCGCCCGGGTGCCGGTCGGGGATCTACTAACGAAACGTCATGCGCAGGCCTTGTTCTACGTGGAGTATTGGGAGCAGGTAGCAGGATGAGGAGGAGGGGGCCATTCTGCTCCCTCAGTACCCTTCCTCCTCTCCTCCAGAGCTGCGCTCTAATTCGGGTGTTAAGCGCCACGGGAGTTGTAAATGGCTTTCACGTTTTGTGTCATTTTATGCACTTCCCTTTGCCCTGAACACTTCATTTATTAATAATGCCCCTAAAAAAGAGAAAAAAACATGCGTCACCCGCGGTGAATTACATACAGTTACTGGACAGCAACGATGCACGCCTTCCTTGACAAAACGGGTGCGCACAAAATGAAACCTGCTTCGCCGTGAGGGCGTAACCCAAACCTTTCGCATCATATACTTCAGAGTCACCCATAACGGGGCAGATTAGACAACAGAGCCGTACCTTTTTCTACACGCAACTCCTTCACGTCGTTCGCTCTACTAAATTGGAAAAAGTGGAGGGCTTTGTGAGATGCATTTTTCTGTAATTCTTGCAAGTAACTTTCTTAAACCTTTTTTTATGCGGTGAGCGTGGATGATCATGTTATAGGGCGGGTTCATATTATAAATTTGAAGCATGTGTTACTCTTTTAAATTTATCATAAAAACGGCAACAAAGGTAGCAAGATACAGTCTCCAAAATATCGCGATACAAGCGATACATTGTAAATCTATTTTACAATTGCAATACAAATACATTTTTCAAATGTATCTCCGTGCAGAGATACAGATACTCGATAGCATCTTGAAGATACTATCACGATACATTTGTATCGCAATACTGACCAGCCCTGCAAACAAAGATACAGGCGAACCTTAAATTCCAAGCCTGCTCTGATTTTAATATTGGCTCTAAAATAAGCGACCGTGCATGAGACGAGCGCATTCGAAATATCAATGTCTCAGGCAACACATATGTGACTGGCCAATTTTTGACCATCATCCGGTAGTCGTCTGTTTTGTAGGGACAGTTTTTTGTATCCGTTGAGTGGCAGTTCAAAACGTTCCACGTACCGGTGCGGCCGTTCAGTTAACCTGCGTTAGGCATATCGATGGCCTTGTTGTGTCGGATGTTCAACCTTGCACGGGCTGATGAACAGCCGTTTTCTGGTCATCCATTGGGTGGTTTTCTTCGGCCAGATGCATTTGTTCAACATTTGTCACAGTCGGACTGCTTAACTTCGACCGTGGAAAGGCCATTCATCGTCTACTTTTGTACGGCAGGTCTTCGCTAACCGATCATCGGGTAATGCTACAAATGTCGTTGAACGAGTACGGCCTGTTCAGCAGACTTGCAATCGGCAATGACGGCCCTGTAGTGACCAATGATCAGCCTCACTTTGACCAATGATCAGCCTCACTTTGGATCTTGCTCGGCCAGATGTTTTTGTTCAACATTTGCGCAGTCGGGTTGATTAACTTGGACCATGGCAAGGCCATTCATTGCCTGCTTCTGAACGGTTGGTCTTCGGTAACCGATCACCGGGCAATGCTCCAAAATTTTCCCTGTACGAGTACGGCTGTTCAGTTCACCTACATTCGGCTTACGGTTGGCCGGGTTGTGACCGATGATCAAGCGAGTACGAAACATATACTGAACGCAGAGAGCCTTTATTAATGAGCATAGGTTTGTTTTATTGATACGAAAATCAGAGAGTATATAAGCACCATTAACTTCGTTAGTGAGCGATACTTTTTCGGTCAGTAGACAATCAATATTGCATTGATGGTGTTGATGCTGCACGCGCGACTCGCTTGGTCGCCCACCTTTCGGCTGGCATCTCATATTCAGTCTTCGCTCGCCAGCAAGTCTCCCGGCTTGATTCACATGCTTCACTTTTGTTGCTCTTTCGCACTGTGACGTCGCTCGCGTGGCAAAATGAGTGAGGTTAAGGCTGCGTTGCTCAGCGAAGCAGCTGCAAAATCGCTGAAAAATTCGGCAAAGTTAATCAGGGCTCAGATTTGCATCGGTGAAATAGTACGCTTACCAAGAATAGACATGAACTCTGTGGGGTGTCGCAGTTCAGCACTTGAACGAGGCACAACGTCTTAAGCCTCACAAACAGATTCTCCAAATAGATGGACCATGTAGGCAGACGAAAATTTAAAGACGTTTACAAATGTCTGTAACGCGAAATTAGAGCGCAGCCCTTGAGGAGGGAGGAGGAGGGCAATGCGTGCCAAAGGTATGCCCCTCCTCTTCCTCTCCACCCTCTAATCCTCCAGTTCTCCCTGCTCCTCGTCATTCCCTCCTTTCCTCCTCCTCCTTATCTCCCCCCCTCATCGCCCTTCTCTCATCTTCTATCTATCCTCCTCCTTCTTTTATTCCTCCTCCGCCTTCTCTCCCATCCTCCCCTCCACTCCTCTTCCTTTCCTCCTACACCTCCGCACCTTCCCTCTCTTCCTCCTCCGCACGTGGGACGGCAATTTTCCCGATAAATCTACTGGTGAAACTGAATTTGTTCACAGGTGTACGTGACAGAAGTTGTCATGAAGTCTGTTTTCACCGCTAAATTTAGCGGGGAAACTGAATTGGGGAAGAGGGCCACGTGACGTTAATTTTACCGCCACCTCTGAAGCGGAGAAACTGAACTCTGGTACCATAGCGACGTGAACATCAAGTCATGCAACGTCATTTTCCCGCCAAACTTAGCAGGAGGAATTGGGTTGGTACTCGAGGTTGCGTGACGTCAAATTTTCTCCTAAATTTCGCGCAATTAGGCGAACACCGATTCAGAGACGCCGATGGCAGGAAACCCGTTTCCGGGTTTCGCGCCATTGCGCTAGGAGCTGTGCTCAAAATGTATCGATTGTCTTTTCTTTTCTTTTTTTTTCTTTGTTAATCACCTTGGGAACTTCTTTTGATATCTTGGTACACTTTTCAAATATTTTCAAAGCAGAGCTCGTGTTGCCACCGATGACATATTCTTTCCCATCTGGTACTGCTTTAACCCTACTCAATACCGCGCTACAGTCGCGTTAATGTCGTTTGCTAAGAATACTTTATTTTATTCGATGTGTTGTTTCATTTCATGTGCAGTCTCCTTTATAGGTTGAGAATTCGCACGGTCTCCTCTCGCATTTTGAGCTTCTGGATTTTCCCGTTCGGTGTCCTTGGGAAGGTATCCACGAACAGCACGTATTCCGGAAACTTTGAACCAGTGCAGCTGTAATTAAAAAAAAAGTTTGTTTTCAATGCGTAAGCACTAAACAAGGAAAACCTGAAAATAATTATATGTTTACTGTCATAGCATTATGGCGTGGCACGGGAATTGTGTACCTATCTTCAATGTACTTGACCAATTATCAATGTTGGCCCTTCTCTCAGCTTCCCGTAACAAAGACCTTACGCGTGCTGTATTTATTTTTAACCTGACATGGAAAGTGAAAAATTTAGGACACGTAAAAACAGGAAAGGCACAGAACACATTGCAGGGCGCTCCCCTGAGTGACGGAGTAGCATTGCGAACCGCAGAAAAATAATATCAAGCGTAATTCATGTAAAGTGTACCTGCTATGAGAAAGAGCGCTTGACGGGTTAGGTTACGAGTTCATGTGCGTGTTTTTTAAGCTGGGGGTGGTTATGGAACCAGATTTCAAGTGGGCAAAGTTATGCTGGAGACTGAATTTTTCCCAACAGATATGACAGCAGCAGCGTGAATCAGCACTGTGGTCGCGTGCAATCTGCTCGCCTTCGAAAAATAAACGTCAAGCTGCAACGAAAAAAAAAAAAAAAAAGATAAGCACAAGTGACCAAGGACCGGAGCGGTGAAATCGGGACATGCGGCGCTAATATTCCCGAACGCGCAGATACGAAGAGTGCCACGCACGTTCCATGTTTCAAGGCTGGGGTGGCCTGCAGAAAGCAGCCCATCCTAAAGCCCACATTTGGAAAGATATCTTATCCCTCACTTTAAGGCCAACAGATGCGAGAACGTGGTAGCGCACGGGACCACGTCTATTTTTGTATAATTCTTTGCGCCGGCGTTGGGAGCGGTTAGAGGCCGACGAGCCAATCAAACTTTGACGAAAGTGCAACGTCAACGCGCTCACCACCTTTTCATATGGGTGTATTTTCGCCGTGTGATCCAACCAAACGCATAAAGTGTGCTGTGGCGTTCCGGTTTAAGTCCGTCATTGGAGGGATTGCACAGCTGCCAACAGAAGGTAGTCTTCTCAAACTGGACCTTGCCAAGTCCGGGGAAAAGGTCAAGCGGACGAAGTCCGGCGAATAAATTAGTGGTTTACGGACATGGGACTTTGCTAAATCCCAAATTGATTATCCCAATTAGGACCAGTAAAATTTGGTTGGCACTTGGTGACCTAATTGGTCACTTTAATTTGGTTCAATCGTTTCACACTGGTTGCCCCATTAGGGACTCAATCAAATTCAATTGGCACTGGGTCACTAATTGGTCACTCCGGTTAGTCCTGGGTAACTCCGATTAGTGCTGGGTCATCCGATTGTTCATAGTAATTAAGTTCAAAATGTACTGTGTGCTATTGATGGCTGCATACTTTATAAATGTAACAAATATACTGTACCGCTCTAGACAGATCTTTGCCATTTTCTCTTCTCTTCACTCCGAAAATAAGTTTTCAAGAATCGCTATTTGCTCTATTATTAGATTGTGCAAGAATATTCTTGTTTTGACAAGCTGTTTCTTTTTTTCAAATTACATTTTCTAGTATATTATTGCAACCAATTTCTTTAACATCGCAAGTGTAAAAAATACAAAGAAAACCAAAACACTGTTGAGTAATAACCTTAGGTGACATAAAAAACAATCATTAGAAAAAATGTAAAGAAATTTAATTCAAAGAAAGAGCGCTCTAGCACCAAGAAAATATTTACAGTGAAAAATAGTCCTTGTTGAAGCCACACGCTCTTGTCTCCTGGGAGATGCATAGTATACTGTTCGGGTACCTAAAGGGTTCGCTGGTGGACTTTCAGCAAGCAGTTCCTATCAGGGACAAACACAGGCTCATGCGACATTTATTGCTCTGAACTTGTGACTGCCCACTTGGAAAGTGTCGGCAGTAGGTCCTTTCTTGGCAAACACTGGCCAATGCCCAACACCTTCGTACCGCACCTCCGCAGAATGTCGTGGCTGGACGTGGTACTTGGTTTTTTGGCGGCCCACTGCTACAAGATGGTTGTCCACGCCTTGGCTTCTGTACTCTCATCAGGGCACCTGCAACTAGAGATCTAGAATCCTTCAGAGGAGGTTCTGGAATCACCCTCAGAGGATATCACTCCTCGGTGGTAGAGCAGCCAAGCATTGTTCACTGCATTGTCCAGGATCTGAGCAGAAAGCCCAATGCTATCGCTTGAATGGTGTCCGTACAGCCCTATCAACATATTTGTGAAGTCCACCCTCGCCCATATGTGCGTTGTATTCGAGGATGATACGGGAACTTGTAAAGGCCACTTTAGACTTTTCCTCCTCTGAGTATCTTCCACCAACCCAGCATCGTTGAACCCTAACGAAGTTCCTGCAACAAAATTACAACTTTGCCACAACCCATCGATCATGGTTACGTACCCACAGTTGTCAGTTTGCTGGCTTAGAGTCCCCCGCCCTTCTTCGATTAGCATTTTGTCGTTCTGGAGGGGGCATCCTCGAGCTCTTCGCGTTCTGTTTAGTGCTCAACATTGACCTGGAACTTCGCTCAAGATACCTTCCCAGCTCAACACTGCAAGAGCAATCGTCCAAAAACACCACCCTGCTTTGCGGTCGATGATCAGTCTAGCGTAGGTCTACAACGACTTTTCCTCCAACGCACAAAGTCTCGTATTCGATTGTGAAGTTCGACTTGCAGGAAAGTGTCCTTCTCAGCATAAAGCAACGCGTCATCAACCATGCAGGATAGCCCAGCCCGAACAAAAACTTCTTAAAGCCCCACTTGTAGGTTTTGGTGAAGATACTGGCGCAAGTTACCAGCACGTACCTTTGACAGTGCCGATCATCTCGTGAATGAATTGTTTCGTTCCATCCTCACTTTGAGCAGCCGACTCATTGTAAAGCTGCTTCACTTCGAATATTTGTCATCTGCGCCTTCCTCTCTGAGACGAGGTGGATCATCCTGCGGAGCTTTTCGAAGCTGCTGAGGGGCATGACATCTGCAACAAGAGGGTACCACAGATTTCTGACCAATAATCCCTGTTGGATGGCATCGTCACTACTCTCATGGTGAGCAAAATGCCGTTGGACTGCTGTATCTCATCCACTGTTATGCTCAACACACGCTCCAGCCTTACGCACAGAATAGAGGTTTGTCTCAGTCACGAATCATCGTCAGCAGCTTGTCATCGGTGAAAACTTGAAAACATTTCCAGTGGGCCATGACCTCGCCAGCAGCCATAAACACGGGTTCCGAAGACTCCACGAAACACCGTCTTCCTTTCGCCAGTCGAAAACTTCGGGGGCGGTGAATTTTGCTCTTTCCTGACGCTGACAAAAACTCTCTACAGGCGGGTACCGAAGACTCCCTGCGGTGCCTTCCACTGGCCTTCAGTTTCAGGCTACCGCCGAAGTGTCGGCTAGCAGGCCCTTCTGTTGGCAGGCACTCGCCGCTCACCGCCACTCACTTCACTTTCAGTAGATCCCGCACCGGACACTGTTCCACGCTTCGGAATCAAAGCCGCAATAGCGACGATCGCGACCCGTCTCTGGTAGGAAAGATCCCGATGGAACCTCCATCGGCAGAAGTAGAATGCGAACCCAGCAAAGATAGCACCGCGTCAAATTCTATCAGTAAACAGGTCAACTGCAGATGCACTAAACCACACCCTAAAACCGGGAAGCTTTCTCCTGAAAAGTACAGCTGAAGCCCGTGCGTAGGTATGCAAAATTTAGAGTGATCGCCCGCCCCTAAACCCTCGCCCAATTTATATACCTGGCAAAACATTTATCGGCTTAAAACCGCTGGGCAGAAACGATCGCCAAATCTAAGCACGGAAGGGAACAGCCCCTGAAAATCACACAGCTCCTATGCGACTCCTCTTTTCTTACACGATGCAGATGTTCAGCCAGTGTAGTTTTTTTCTCCACTTTAATGCGTCGAAAGGCAAAAAATACTGCCTGCGCTGCGGGAACTGTAACTCAAAATGCAAAAATTCACGACATTTCAGAAGCAATGACATGCTTCTCTAACAGTAGGCCGAAGTATGTAGCACGGCGTGGACGAGAACGCAGTCTCTGGAGAGCCGCTACGCGCATCGGGACCGATGGAGGAACGAGAACCCCTGGCGGCGACAATTGAGACTACGCATGAAACGAAAACTTTTTGCAAACATTTATCTCCTGAAACAACGTTGAACACACCGCTCGATTATTGGTCTTGGTCCCCAAATAACTATTATCACATTGAATGCACTCTGGAAGATACACTGCGCCTCAAAAGGTTAAAACAATAAAAAAGAACGGAAAAGTTTGGTGTCGCTAGAAGGGGTAGGGGAAGCGCGTTTGCGGCGTTTGTGTGCACTGGGCAAAAGGTGAGGCCTCTCACGAAAAGGGGGAAGCGCACTGCGATGGCGTGCACAGGATTTATGGCATAGTTAGAGCGGCTATAGCAGAGATTCACGAACAATATTTTGTGCTTTACTTTTTTAGAGTGTGTAGTGTGCCATCAATGAATCTAGATTCTAGATGGTGCAAGAACTACAAGGTGTGTGTCACTGCAATGAGATGGCGCCACTTGTCCGACAGCAGGTCGCGCCTGCGTGAATGGAACTGCTGATCCCCGTGGATCTGCAATGTCTGTATGTTGGTCTACATGAGAGAACGCGCCAAAACTCCGCAGTGGTTTGACGTCTTTCATTTCTTCGGCTCTGTGGCCCCGAAACCGGCATCTCGCGTCCCACGCGCCACAATGTAAGCCTTTCAGCATCTTTACAGGCCTTCAGGGCGCTGTCTTTATTGAAGCTCTCCGTCTCTTTCCACACCTTCATAGCTGGGCCTTCCGCGGCCACTACATTTTAGCGACGAGGAGTTCTTTCATTTCCAGTTGCGCTCGTCAGCTTTTGGTGAGAATCCGTACCGGAGATGAGTGGGGCAGGCAGCTCGGGCATGTATAGTTCTCTTGTGTGTTGTGATAATATAGTTCGAAATGCAGATCCTCTTTGAATATTTGCATCCACCACACCTTTTCCATATCAAGCGTGGAACATGAAAGTACTGTCGATAGATTATGACACTCAACGTTCCATGGTTCCATTTCGAACGTCGGTAGGGTTGGTGTAACGCCATCCTTGTTCTTTTCGAACGCCGTAATGGCATTCGAAAGCACGGAAGGGTCATTATTTATTTTCCAATACTGGAAGCCTTCCGTTTTATTTCGTTGAATTTCGGATTTTCATTTTTATTTCCAACTTTTTCTACCAACCATAGCCATAGTAGACGATAGCGTCACTATGTTCGACAAATGCATAAGTGAAAATGAACTGTTCATGTATATCGCAAATACTGGCGTAGAGTGAATAAGTTATCTTCCCAATTAACTATGCGTATGTAGCTGCTGGCTTCACTTCCGCTATTACCGAGGCTCCAAAATGGCGATGGCTTCCTTCCCAGCGCCCGTTTCTTCCACGCCAGGTGCCTGCGTAGCCTTGGCTAAGCAGCATTTTTTTCAACTACCTTGCGGTCATAGAGTATGAAAGCTCGCCGAAAAGGCTGGGGCTTTTGCTTGGTCGGAGAGAGGCCAGTAGAATAGTTCAACTGAGGTTATCCACGGCCCTCGCCCATAGCGAGGCCGTTTCCGAATTTGACGCTCGTAACGGCACTTGATCAACAGTTCGCTGCCAAAAAGATTGTTGCTGTCGAGCGGGAGGTTTTTGCTCACCCGCGTTTAGTTCTTCGTGGGGAAAAAGCGTCTTGAGGACCTTGCGTGCTCTACGGCACCTCGGCTCTTTTGTAATTTTGGAGAGTCGCCTAAAATCTCACATCGCGGAAGTTTTTTGGCCGGTTTATTGCCATCAGCGTGCAAGATTGGGTAATCCGAGAGTCTGCGTGAGCTGGACTACCCAACCTCGCAAGTATCGTGTTTCTAGTCCAACAGTTCGGAACGGACTGCTCCAGATTGCGATCGGAACCACCAATTTTCATATCTTCCACGTTCGGAAACAACGCAGTGCCGTTGAGGCCATACAGTGCTCCCGTTCGGCGTGGACAAGATGGCCGACATTCAAATTCGAACGCTCAGCGTAAAAGGGAGGGCGGCTCCGCCGCTTCCTCCCTCGCGAATGTTTCATCCTCACCTTCGAAGGTTTGCTTCTCGCCGCGTCACCAGTCGCGTAGACAATCCTGGCTACTAATATTAAACAGCGCACAAAACGCCGGCGGAAGAGAAAAGGACAGTAGAACGAAAGAGCGCTGACTCCCAATTGATTTATTTAGACAGAAGAGAAAAGGAGGAAAAAAGAAGCCGCGAAAATTTAACCCCCTATGAAGACAAGGTATAAGAAAAAGAAAATGAAGAAAATATGTACAAACTAGATCGATGGATGAAAAGAAAAACGAAGAGAAAATTTAAAAAAAAAGAAGAAAGAAAATGAAAAAAATAAAAATTAAAAAAAAAAAGAATGGAAAAATTAGAAAACGGTACTTTCACCCCTGGCCGGCCCAAGTTACTGCGCATAGGCGTTGTCCAAAAAGACACCTCATTTGCACTCAGCGACAGGGACGGCTGGCTGACGCATTGCTGCCCTATTTTTTGAATTTGAAAGCATCGTAGATCTCTCGAGTAGTCCGGTCTTTAAATCTACCAAGAACAGTTGTTTCACCAGAGTCGGTGCGCACTGGCAGGAGCGACAGTGTGTAGGCAAGTGCCCGCCTAACGTGGCTTGCAGTGAATAGAAATGTTCTCTAAGCCTGTCGTTGACGCATCGTTCCGCCCGACCTATCACTCTAGGGGTTCGCACGTTTTCGGATAAATCCGAAAAAATCCGAAAAACACTCGCCGGTAAAAATTTTGCAAATTCGGATTTATCCGAAAAACTCCGAATTCAGGGACCGCCACCTGCGAAAACCAGACTACCCTTTATCTTTCCCTGGCATCCTCGAACAACTTTTCCTGTTCTAAGATGGATTGCTTCATGGGAGCTCGTGACTTCGTTGTGCATTTCCCTGCCCTTTTAAAGAGCTCGAGAGAACTTCGCCGTAAGTTTGGTTCCGTCTGCGCGAGCATGAACATTGCGGTGAAGTGCTTATCAACTGTCAGCCCATCTAGATGGTTTTCGTTCCACGAAGCTCTTGTTGACGTCCTTGACTTCTGCCGTGCTATTGTAGCATTTCTAAAGAGTGATGATGCAAAAGTGAAGAAGTGTGACAAGCTGAAAGCGTTTGTGATGACACCTAGCTCTCTGCATGACCTGCTTGTTAAGCTCAGATTTTTGAAAAAAAAACCTCGAACGAAGTGCTCTCAATAATCAAGCAACTAGAAGCTGAATCCACGTTGGTGCATGAGGTCTATCCCCTACTTGCTGTGCGCCTGAAGGCGCTGTTAGGCCAGTGGACCGACACCTCGGTGACGAGTTTTGGCGGGGAAGTCGACTGCATGCTCGACATTGTTGACGAGGAGAAGCGCTCGTACGCTGTTAACAGCTTCCGTGAGTACTACGGTACTTTAGCCGAGAAGTGGAGCTGCACCGTCCAGGGAAATATTGCGGACGATTTGCAATACACCAGCGATTCGTTTTGGTATTGGGTGCAGATCGTCAATCCGCCCGTGAAGGCAGAACTACCTCACATGTTCGAGATCTACAAGCACTTGTTCACACTTGTCATGCAGCGAGGGCATGATATTACCCAGCTAGAAAAAGAGTTCCTGGCGTATCAGGCGTACGCTGTGAAGGAAATTGTGGAGCCACTACCGTTTTGGAGGATGCATGCACGAGATTGGCCCATCCTTTCACGTTGCGCACTGGATTTGCTGGGTCTTCTCATATCCAGTGCGAATGTCGAAAGAGCATTCTCAATGTTTCGCGTAGTCAGTCGGAAGGAGCGTGCTGCGGTGACAGACACTAACATTGGAAAATATGCCTGCATATACTACAACAAGTTGTGAATGGATGTCACCACGAGTGTTGCAAATATTGACTCTGCAATAAAAATGTTTCTGCTGTTTGATTTTTTTATTCTTGTACATGTCCCTTTTTTAAATACTTTACGACCCTAATAATCCGAAAAAGTCCGAATTCTGTGTACTGTGAAAGGACGCTCCGAAAAACTCCGAATTTGCAAGAATAAATAAACTCCGAAAAACACCCTCCGAATTTGCTCAAAAATAAACTCCGAAAACGCAGAACCCTACTTATGACTCACCGGCACAAACCACACAGTAGTACCTTTCATGGCTTTTCTTTAACATACCTATAAAGCTTTAAAAAACAAAAAAAGCTGTGCATTAAGGAGGTTGATTTAAAAGTAATGATATCTGTTTTTTCTTTGGAATGAGAGTAGTGGCCCAGGCAGCACAAAATTTTGGCCAGACACTGGCCAATGCCTGATTTTTGCTCGGCACCTGCCTGGCCAGCCCGGCCACTGGCAAGCAGCTGGCCAAAGGTCCCCAAAATATCACTGTTAAGTCCCCGGCCACAGAGTCTTAGTTTTTCCATTGGCAACCAATGACCAAATTATGTTCGGGAAGGGCTTGGCCACCAAGTCTTCGTTTCCTCCCTGGTCACCCGCCTCAAAAAGGTGACCAGCACTCATCCGGCCAATGTTCACCGGCATGAACTTGGTCAACGAAGACAAAAAAGTGCCCGGTAGAAGGCAGGGCACTGACCACTCTTTTCATCCCCGGCCACCAGCCCCAAAAACATCCTCAGTACCTGTACGGCCAATGTTGACCGGCAGCAACTTGGTCAACGAAGACAAAAAAGTGTCCGGTAGAAGGCTGGGACTCACTACTCTTTTCATCCCCGGCCACCAGCCCTAAAAACATCCTCAGTACCTGTCTGGCCAATGTTGACCGGAAGCAACTTGGTCAACGAAGACAAAAAAGTGCCCGGTAGAAGGCAGGGCACTGACCACTCTTTTTATCCCCGGCCACCAGTCCTGAAAACATCCTCAGCACCTTTCCGGCCAATGTTGACCGGCAGCAACTTGTTCGACGTAGACAAAAAAGTGTTCAGTAGAAGGCTGGCTACTGACCACGCTTTTCATCCCCGGCCACCAGTCCTAAAAACATCCTCAGCACCTGTCCGGCCTATGTTGACCGGCAGTAACTTGGTCAACTTAGACAAAAAAGTGTCCAGTAGAAGGCTGGCTACTGACCACTCTTTTTCTCCCCGACCACAAGTCCTAAAAACATCCTCAGCACCCCTCTGGCCAATGTGGACTGGCAGCAACTCGGTCAACGAAGACAAAAAAGTGTTTGGTAGAAGGCTGGGTACTGACTACTCTTTTAATCCCTGGCCACCAGTCCGAAAAATATCTATATTACCTGTCCGGCCAGTGTTGACTGGCAGTAGCTTACTCAATGATGACAAAAAACTGTCCGGTAGTAGGCTGGGTATTGACCGCTCCTTTTATCCCCGGCCACCAATCTGAAAGATGGTCAAGCCATACGGCTTGTTTCAAATTGGTCAACAAAAGAAAAAAGTGTCCCATAGAACATGGCTATGCTGAATGCCGCTTTTATCCAGGACCACCAATCCTCTTTGGCATTTCATTGCCCAGCAGAGACAAAAGTATACGAGCCACAGGCTTGGTCAGCAATGACTCCTATTTGTACTGCAAATATTAAGTCTGGTCACATGTACATGGCTACATATTTGCCCAGCCCAGCTAAGACTGGGGGACGGAATCAACACTTGGGGAATTCAGGTTAGGGCACATTCCATACAAAAAAATTGTCCCAAAAAACTTTATTCGGATACAAAAATATATTTTATTATTTGAACACAAATTATATGTACAAAATGCGAAAACATTAAAAAATGACTGTGCCTTTTACAAAGCAGTGAATTCTTGACGAATTGTACACAACAAAAATGGACCAGAAAATGAGAAAAGCTTCCTCTGGTATTCTTTTGCCAAATACAAAAAAAGCACATTGGGCTAATGGCAGCATGTACAGAGCAAAAAACTCTCCGAACTAAGCCATGGTTACAAAATGTTGGGTGAAATCACGGAGGCGTATCCATATCGAACTCTTCCGGGCAGCGAAAGAACTTTATCGAACGAATCAACTTGATTTCTTATGCAAATAAAGGGGTAATTGAAAGATTATCTAGTATACATCCAGATATAACTTTTTTTATTTTAGCCTGAACGCAGGTTTTCATAGCACAGACAAACTTGGTTCTGCATAAAATATTTAATACATAAAAAAGTTCATTCGTCCTTTTGTTTTAATCCTATAGCAGAATTTCTTGATGACGTTACTTTTCGTGTGCATGTGAATTGTAAATAGGCGGTTTATGCGAGTCCTGAAGAAACTCCAGCAAAAACACAAAAACAAGCTTTAAAAAAACGGCTAATTTTAAGAGTTTTGGTTTCACTTTAATTTCTGACACGTCAATTTTCGAAGTTCGAGAGCCATATTTCTCTTTTCAGCACGCAGTAAAGCGTCTGTTCGTGACATGATTAAAGCAAGACGTGAAACACCATCGGTACCATCCTTTCGATTTTATTACTCACCCATGTCGTCAAACACAACAGCGGTTGTGTGTGTCTGCCCAAACAGAACAGTTCGAACAAATGCGATATGTCTCGCGTGATCGTAACAAATCAGACGCGAAATCAGTTTTCTCACCTGGTCACTTGGGTCCTAAAATCTAAAAGAGCCTTTTCACGTCCGCGTCTGCACCTGTATCCGCGTGAATATCGGGATCGCCTTGGTAGGCCGACGTTGTCACAATCACGAGATCTCCACTCGTCGTCGAAAACACGCCGCTAGATTTTTGCGGGGAACGAACGGCGCACTCGTACTATACACTGCGACGGCTTTGTCCCAATGACCATATATCTACACGTCGTCGAAAACGCACTGCTTGCTTCTTTCAGGGCACGATCGAGCACCAGTTGCACTTGCACAATCCTGCGCACATTCCGTCAACTACGTCCGACAGGCGTAGCGTGGTTTCGCTTTGCCCAGCTCGAACACTCACGGCGACGCCGCGCAGCTGACGATGCGATGCAGACTCACACACGCTCTCCCGTGCACGAAAAACACGAAACAATCACATGCCGACGCCTCGGTTGATTCGTGGGCGTCTAACTTCGTTGAATGTCTCACGTGTACACAACCTTCCACTGCCCCGTCGCCCCGTCACGTAGGGTTACGCAACTTTGGCCACGGAGGCCAAATAAAACGAGATGTGGTGCTTTTTCTTGGCGCCGTATGGTCCAGAAACACACCGATCTATCTTGCGTCCGGTTTTCGACATACCTTTTCTGATTTTCCACCGAGAAAAACTTCAAAAAAGCGCGCTGCTCATTCCTGCTCACCTAAGAGTAAGCATACAGATGAAGGTGGTTAACCGGAAGTTATCTCGGCCCCAAGAAGTTCCGCCATTACTTGTTTATATTTAAACATTTTTTCACGTTCATCCTAGAGTTGCTAGCGTTGCTAGAGTCACTAAATAAAGCCTAGTTCATCCATTCCCTGCGCGGTGATAGCTCTCCGCCAGGTGGCGCGAACTACCTACCATTGCAAAAACTAAACCTTTTTTTTTTATCCAGCCATCCACTCGATCGTGTCGCGCTGTTCGCGCTGTGGACCACGTTGGGTGTTGGGTGTCGTGGTTGGGTGGTGGACTCATCAGGCCTTTCTTGACCTGGAGCACTTCGAGGTTCGACGATTTGAGAAGCTTTGTTATCGGTTTTTATACGTTTCAAGTCACCCAAGATAGCACGCGGCGGCGTCCAGAGAGGAGAGGCCATGAATACGCTGAACAAGGAGTAAGTCCCTTTTCTGTTTCTCCGTGTTTACTTGACCTTTTTTGCAAAGTTATTGGAACGCAGTGGGCATAGGGTTAGTAGCAACGTTACTAGATCGGCCGAGTTGACAAGCTCCGCTTTAGCGGCGCTTCAGAAAGGCGGCCCCGTCCGTGTTTGCGAACGGACGGGGCCGTTCGCACGACGAAAGCGGTGACGCTGTCGTCGCAGCCCGCCTGGTACGCTAGGTCGGGGAAGCTCGGGCCGCTGGCTTGTCATTGCAAAATCAGGCGGCCGGCGGCATGTCAGCGGCCCTTGTGCACATTCTGCTGTAGCCCCATGATTGTATGAGATTGTTAATAGGAAGTGGAGATTTTGCCGGCAACCGACATAACTAACCGAGGAAGAAAAACTATCGAGAGCTGTCATGTTGGGTCTCGCATAACTCGAACTGTAAAGATATGAATATTTGAGTTCGGGAGTAGCTCAGTGGTAGGGCGTCCGCCTTTCACGCAGCGGTTCCGGGTTCGATCCCCAGTGGGTGTCTGTGTGTGTTTTTGTTTTTTTTTTTTTTGTCAAGCTTTTTGCTATATTTACACATTTCTTTTTGACAATTATCGCTGAAAATAAATATTTTTTTTTGCAGTAATAATTGATTTTTTATTATTTTTTTAATAATTAAATTTTAGTAATAATTCTTTTTGATTGATTTTTTTTTATTTTTTTAGTGATAATTTTTTTATAATTGATTTCTTTTTTGTGAAACGCCATTTCAGCGAATATCGGGGGCGTGTGTTAACCCACCCCCGGCACTGCACTCGTGCCGCTTTGCGGCGGCTCGTTACAAAAATGTTATTTTTTCGATTGGTGTCTGTCGCGCAGAAGTTCATTCATTTCTAACTCTCGATTGGTGTTTCTCGTGCAGGAGTTCATTTGCGTCACAACAAGGCAGCTGAGTAGCTGGGCAGTGAAGCCTTCACAGTGATCTTTGCACCCCAGCCTTGCTATGTCAAATTACTAGGGGCTGACAGTGAAGTAGCTAAAACTTCTTATTTTGGCTTGAAATAAATAGCAGAAGCATGACGAGGTCAATTAAACCATCATAGATCTATGCCCTAAACAGACCTCTCGCTTCCCTCCTATGTGTAGCGTGTTCGCTGTTCAGTCTGTGGCCGCGTCTCGTGAGTGACAGCGAGCCCCTTTTTCGATTCATGCGGCGAAAAGATGTCATCCACTGCGGGTCAAGTGCAGGCGTTTTGCGTCTCGCTGAATGTTAGACGTGACTGTTTTGCTAGATGTATTTATTTTGGATCTCTGCTACAGTTCCTTTGTGTGTTGAATGTGTCATGCTTGTATCAGAAACCTACATTCGTAAGCACCTTTTTTAAAATTTGTTTAGTGGATTTCTCCACCCAAAAATAAGCAAATCTGGCAGCGTTGTTAGTGGTTGCTGGCGGGGCCCCCAACATTGCTCAAGCTGACTAAAATAGGTTCAACTATTCTGGTAGAATGCGTATTGATTCCACACTTCTCTATTGCTACCACGTACCACCCATATGTCTTCTCTGAGTGCTGGCTGGTGAGAAAGCTAGAGCAAGTCATCTCCTACTGGCCACCTTACAAGGAAAAGCAGCAGGTCCTCAATGCAATTTTAGAGAAAGAACAAATTACACGGACTTGTCGAAATACCCTGTGAAGAATCTTCACTCCTACAGTAGGTTGCCGATTTTTTTTTATTTGAGCGTAAAATTGAGATAATTTTTTCTCATGCAGCCACGGTGCAGCATGCTTCAGATCATGTGGTCGCAGCTGCCTGAACATCCAATTTGGACTGACGGACCGGAGGCAGCCCCAAGACAGGAAGGGGCTAGGAGGCCTGCTGGCCATGTGGACAGCGACTCTTCGGGCGATTCCTCAAGCGAAAGAGCTTTTCCCGGTATAAGGCTCTTATTCAATGTGAATCAAAACTTGCATGAATAACTTTAGCTCCTTATGCAATTGTAAAATTGCTAAATAGTTTAAGTCAGTGACAGGTCAGTAACAAAGGGCAAGGGAAACAAAGGCTGGATAGGAGAAAGCTGATGGAAGGTAGAACAGGAGGTTTTTCTCCTTCCACATTCAACACTCCGTCCGTTTTCTCCTTTCCCACCTTCGTTTTACTTACTCTTTGATGTTGATTTATCACTGAGTATAGGCTAGTCTGGTTAGTGCAAGCACATTGTAAAATTAAGTACTTAAAATTGAAAGAATAAAAGCACAAAAGATGTGTACAGACAGCTAAGAGCTTTCAGCTAGCACCATTTAATTCTGGATGAAAAAATGTGTGCGGTGCCCGAAATAACCAACAGCGGTTCAGCCTTGAGCGAACCTCCCCTCTGAGCAACATGGAACTGTCCAAATCGTGCCCTGCGCCCCTCTCGGCCACCGCCTCGGCCACGCGCTCTGAGTGGGTATTTCATATTGCTGGAGACTGTACATCAGTTAGAATTGCTTGTCCTTCAAACCTTGCAAGCCAGTCTAATACCCTAGTTACACGTGTGCTTTGAACTATCGTTGAGTCTACGACATTTATCGGCCCTAACTTTGATTGAACTGAACTGAACAACTCTTTAGAAGCCAGTTAAAGCTAACACGAAACTAGTTCTTGTGTCGCATGATCAGTCTCATTGTTATAGTAATTTCCTCGGAGACACACCTTTTATTTATTATAAGTATATCATACAATATGTTTGACACCTTGTTGGTTTTTGCGGCGTTTACACGAGTACCAAAGCAGGCTAGGTGGTGGAAGCTGCCGCCCGCTAGGATGGGTGCCCCACTACTGTTTGTCCATTTATACAGCTGGTCCCTCCGCCATCTTCGCTCGTTTGGTGGCTTGTCGGCTAGCCGGGATCGTATTATTGGCAGCTCCGACGCCCAAACCTATTCCAGGAAATTTTACTGCTATGATTCTTTCTAGACTCCTCCCCTGCATTCCGAAACTGTAAGTGCCTCGCAGCCGATGGTTAGCGGCTGCGGTCCTGCAAACAGGTGCCATTTTACCTCCGTTGGGGAAGTCCGTTCGGTTGAGCTGAGGTAGGGAAGCTCAGTTGAACTCAACTGTCATTAGCGGCTCGGTGACGGTTGGTGTTGCCGTGTAAAGCGCGAAACACATGTACGACGAAACCGTCCGATCCGACGTGCGGACTGCCGGAATGACCTTGGGGGGAGAGGGTTTTCGTAGCACCGGAGAGCGTTGAAAACCCTCGCCTCCGACCGTCGTATTGCGTGGTCGGACGTCGGATCGGACGGTTTCGTCGTACATGTGTTTCGCGCTTAACTCCGGCTGATCGCGATTGAGTCAACTGTCAGTTGACGACAGTCAATGGCAGTTGAGAGCGCCCGTGTAACTGGGGTATTAGTGCACTAGCTGTCCAACCAAGCTTCCAGACAAGAATGTCCCCGGCGCAGGCTAGCCTGCTCCCAGGGAAGCTCGCTCAGCCAAAAAGTGAACAGGTGTTGACCATGGGGTCCCTTAAGAAATGCCAGTAGTTCATAATGCCATTTGATGGTCTTTGATTTCTGACTTTGTTGGGCTCGATATTTCATACTTTCAAATATTATATACATACTCTATTTTCACTTACGTGGTGCAATAGACCCGGCAAAGACTCGGATCCAATCACGAAGCCCGTGATTGGATCCGAGTCTTCGCCGAACTCTGACACAGCGCTCATTTTCAATACGAGCTGAGTTCACACCGAACGCTGACGCAACTGCCGTGTCCAATACATGCTCAGAGTAGGGGAGCAAGCAGTGGCGGCCGGGTATTGGTACAAACTTTTGAAAAGGGTCTGTTGATTGAAAAACAATTTTATGAAAGCTTTTATTTCAGACGACCAACAATTGAGCTTTTTGTTCGCTATTCTAAATAGCTCGGGAAATGGCACTCTGAAATAAGAAATAAAAAAGTGCCTTAGTTGTTCACCATACCGGTGATGCAGGAACATTTTGGAACAAGGTGCTTAGACATGCTCTAGCTTTGGGTTAAGCAATGTGGCCTATTCTAGGCTTGAGGCCACAGATGTGGCCTCAGTCCAAACATTTTTGTCATCAGAGTTGTGCATTCTTACGGTGGGATATTACAAAAGCAGACAGCATGAATTGAGTGTCAGTCCTGTATTCCTTTTAATGGATTGCCAGAGAAGTGTCAGAAATGTGGGTAGGAGTTCATGAGTCCTACCTTTGTTTCAGGCAGCCATTGCAAAGGCCACACTATAAAAAGCACTGCTTACATACCTATGGTTTTTGTAGCATTGTTTTCTGTATCTACAAAACAGTTTCACTGTTCATGATTCAGTCTAAGCATTTCTCTTTTTTTCATGTTTGAATGTCTTCTACTTCAGGTCCAGTCCTGACAGCTTATCATGTATCGGGTTAGTTCGGGCTCAATATGAAATATCTGAAGCTAATATAGCTGGTCCTACGTTCAGAACAGTTTAAATTTTGCTCTTGGTTTTATCTCCTGTGCACTCCTGCTTACTTGAGGCTGTCTTTTTTTCCTGCTCCCTATAGGGCTGAAGAGAGCCGCATGTACCACAACTTGGATGCAGGGAACTTCTCCGAAAGGGGTGAGAACATTTACGATGTTTTGGCTTGTTAAAGAGCACGTAAACCGAAGATCGGGATTGGCTGAAGTGTGATGTTGTTGTTTGCTTTTTAATAATTTCTGCAACTCTGCATGCACCATTGAAGATAGGTAATTTTGTAATTTCACGGCGTCCACAGATAGCGGTCGCTGCGGAATGCCAGCCGTGGCTAGCTGCTAGTTCAAACTTTTCTTGGAGGAAGCACCATTGGTAACCTCACATTAATGCTTTGCAATTTCAGCAGGATGCCCAGGGTGCTATCGTTTTATCTATGCATGTTTGATAAACAACTTTTTATCAGTGCACATTCTATCAACACTCATTACGCAAGCTTCACTGTTGCGACGTTTCATCGCCACCGTGACAGCAAGCTACAATTCCAAAGAGGCCGCGCTTTGTGCAGCCGTCCCTTGCTGTGCAAGGAGAAAATGAATCTATTCTTGGGCTCGAACTTGCAGCGAGCCATTTTAGAAAGCTATCCTAGCAATCAAAAGGGCAGAAATGGGGCGCTGGTGGCCGAGCTTCGATCCTAAACAGGTCTGGCGATATTCATGTTCCCAAAAATCAATTTCAAGGCTGTCATGAAAAGGAAGATCTATGAAATGTTGCAAGATGTGTTGCTGAAACAGACAGTCTTTGTCGATGGAGCAATTTGTAGGTGAAACATTCTTCGATGAACTGATTGCCACCAGGAGGTCTAGACAACACCTTCTGAAATCTCAAGGCCTGCACGCTTCGAATTTGACAGTGCATAGGTAGGCCAGTGCAGTGCACAAATTGAACATGAGTGCCGCATCTGCATTTGGCAGGGCTCTTGGTAGAGGTGTCGCGAACCTCTTGAGGTTCGAGTTCGAAAATGTTGCAAAGTGAACAACTTTCGAACATTGCCACGGTTTGAATTTACAAAGTCTAAAGCTTTCGATGGTTATAAAAGTAAAGTTCAACAGTTTCCTCGTTCTTTTTGCAATTTTGTTTTTAAAAATATTTGAAGATTTGAAGTTCCTTGGTTTAAGTTAGAATTATTCAAGATTAAGAATTTTGTTCCAAGTATAAGTTTGTAAAGTTAGAGTTCCTCAAATCGCACGAGGGTCCCAGTTTCACAGTTTCAAGTAATTTCTTAATTTTCTGATGTGTGAGCTCTGTTTAGCAGAGTTTAAACAAAGCTTGCAAAGAACAGAGATGGGTACAGCAGTTGCTACCACCAGATAGCTCGCTGCATTTGCTGGGCAGGTCGGCACTCGGCCACTTAGCTTGCCTCTTTGAGCTTTGAGTCAGTCTTCTGCGACAGCAATCGTTATCTGCACAGTTCAAGCGTGGTCACGGGTTATTCGAAGCAGTTGCTATGTGTTCTGAGCATGTAGGCACCCATTGAATCCTGTTTTGGTTAGAAGTTCCTCAAATCAAAAGTTTGACGAAGCTCAAACTTTTGAACTTCACGGGTTCGAAGTTTGACAAATTCGTAAAAAAATAATGACTAAAATAGTCGAATATTTCGATATGATAGGTTCAGTGTTACATTTTTTAGTGTCAAAGTTAGAAAGTTTCAACATATTTGAATTCTTCAAACCTCAGGTTCGGAAAATGTTTGCTTCGTGTCTAGTTCTTGGTCTGATCAGTGAGAACACGAGCCCCAGCCGAATGCTGATGCAGCACTTGTGGTCTATCCGTTTTGTGCTGGCCTATGTGTCGGCAAATTTGAAGCAGGTCAAAATGACTTAGGGGGAAGGGAAATGAGAGAGAAGGTGCCTGTAAAACTAGAATTTCTGAGGGAATAATGACCTGGCAAGTACTTAGTAACCAGTTTTCTGCATCTTATTCCCACAAGTGAGAAGCTAAGACTATTTGGTGTGTGGTAGAGTAGAACCAGATTGATATACTCCCGGTTATGTTTACCCTGAGCATACATTTCTTTTATCGCAGTCCCCTTAAAGACGCATTACTCATGTTCTACTGTGCTGACTTGTAGACGATTGCAAGCAGGACAACTCGCCGCCATCATTTCTTCGCTCCTGCCAGCAAGCCCGTGTACTTGCAAACCTGCCAAAGCCAACTTCATGTGCGTGCTACTTGTGCTGGTGCCCTCTGCACGTGCATGGGGCACCAGCCGGAACGCCATGCCACCATTTTCTTGCATACATGCATTTTTGGCGGAGGAAAATGACATTGTTTTCAAATGCTTTCTAGCACACCATTATTCTAGGATATTTTGCACTTGTCCTTGGCTTATAAAGAAGAGCCACGAAACTTTACTTGTTTTAATGCTACCAAATGCAAGTGAACAACACCGTTCCCTTCTGCCAAATAAGTGTGCATGTGTAAAAATGGTGGCATGTCTGTAGGCCCCACTTTAGAAATGCAATTGATTGATAGGTAGTTCTTTTTTTACATCTTGGCAACTCAGTTGAGAAGTCAAAACTAGCATTTCTTTGTTTTGAAACAGTGCAAGAAGATAAAAGGGAGAGAGACACCAAGTAGAACAGAGCCCTCTGTTCTATCCAGTGTGTCTCTTCCTTTTAGATCTTCTTGCACTGTTTTATTTTATCATGTATAACCAAAATGTATCCACATTTCCTTAAAATTTCACAGGCCTCATTATTTCTGACAATTTTATGCTAGTCCCATTCTATCAGTCTGACTTTCAAAGTCTCGCCCTACCCTAAGTGGCTTTGAAGGTTGAGTTTCAGAAGTAACCTCACACATTGCATGGTCATTGAACAGTATAAAAGTAAATACTGTATTAAACTCAGTCAAATGTAGGCTCTTCTGAATGAGAAAGTTAGTTTTTAGAAATCTTGGTCCCATGCAGTCTTTAGTGAAATGAGTTATGAATGAAACCTCCAAAGTGGCAATTAATGATCATTGACGGAGCTTGTTGCAGTTGATAAAATGTCTGCACCTCTAATAACTGCAGTTTTTTGTTCAATTGTGGCTAACGAAATTGGGGTCGCTTATTCAATTTTTAATACAAGTGTTTAGAATTCTAATGTACCCCTATGAATGGTCACATGAACATTGCACGTAATAGTGGTCACCATTTAATTTTTTTTACTTGCAATGTATATTTAACAAAGTGAAGCAACTTCAGCCTGTTTTGGTATCACATGATTGTGCATGACATTGTCTCTCACTAGTCATACTCGATTATATCGAACCCAGTTAATTCGATCTTTCCCTTGTATCGAACTAGTTCTGAACATACTAGTAGCTGCAATGAAAATGCGGTTACAGCGAGCGAAAATTGCAGTGTCTCCCGATAGATTGAACTGCCAAGAGCGCCGTTTTGCTCTGCAAGCTGGCTTTCACTCAATGCAGGCAGGCCTTTGGGGAAAGCCAGCTTGCAGAGCTGGCTTTCCCCCAACGCGCCCGCCAGCGTTGAGGCCGCTTGAAAGAAAACTTTTCTCTTTCAAGAGGCCGCGTTGACCACCCGGAAGAGAAGAAAAATTTTCTTCTGCGGAGGAAGTGGGGAGAGGGTGAGCCGGTGAGCCCTTGAAAAATGAAGAAACGGCCACTGAATAGCCGTGTGGCGCGTCCCTCATGACAGACAGACGTTCCTTTGAGAGTTAACAACTTTCCTGAATGTGGCATTCTTGTTTGTTTTCAAATTCATTAAAAATTTTATATCGAATTACTCAGTATGTCAGACTGGTAAAGGTTTTTTTGCGAGTTCGATAAACGGGGTTGACTGTAATTGTATGTATAAACTGAATGTTTTTTTTCTCAGCTGCCGGCAAGGCGGAGTATGCGGACTTGAGAGAGGCAACGGTTCAAGACGTCGCAAAGAGGTGGCTCTGGTCATTTGTCGACTGTGATGGTGGGCAAAGCAAGAGGCGGAATGAAGAAATGGAAAAGGTTAAATAAAAATAGTCCCAGAAAATCCTCAGCCTTTTTTGTTTTAACAAGACAAACCAGTTCCCACTGAGTTTGTGCATCCCGACATTTCATCTTAAGTGGTTGATTGTAGCTGATACTTAAGCTTCCACAGTTTCCGCAAAATGCGCAGGCAAAATGTCAGGCACAGGCTCATGTTCTGCAGTGCATCCGTGAGTTCATTGCAAGGTTAATACCTAACTGCACGTCGCTCGCCAATGTGTGGCCTCGGCTGTTGGGCCAGCACCCAATCGCAAAGGTACGGCCTATGATTAGTTGCAAGGGATCGGCCTGTGCCTAGCTGCATGTCATCAGCCTGTGCCCGGTCAAGCGTCTTCGGCCAGCACCTGACATCTGATGTACGGCTGATGCCCAGTTGCTAATTTTCGGCCTGCCTCTGATCACAGGATACCGGCCGATGCCCCGTTGCTAAACTTCGGCTTGCTTTCGGCCACACGGCATTGGCCAGTGCCCAGATGCTAACCTTCGGCCTGTGTCCTGACACAAGTCTTCGGCCGGCCTCCATTTCCTAAACTCCGGCCAGCTTTCAATCGCAGGTCATTGGCCAATGTCCTGTTGCTCAACTTTGGCTTGCTTTCGGCCACACGGCATTGGCCAGTGCCCGGATGCTAACCTTTGGCCTGTGTCCATACCAAAGTCTTTGGCCGGTCTTTATTTGCTAGCCTTCGGCTTGTGTCCCGCTACAGGTCATCGGCCAGCCTCCATACAGCCAGTCCCCTCAAGTCTTTGGCCAAGGCCCACAGCCGTGTTCGGGCATAGTAGTTTGACCGGCCTTAGGCCGGAGGAAATATGACTGGCCAAAATGCTTCAGCCATTGCCCGGCCGTTCATTTTGTGCTGCCTGGGAGGACAGTGTTGCGAAGGTAACACATCCAGACGTCTTGCAGTTGGATCTTCTGTGGTCCTTAGCGTTGTCGCAGTGAGCGAATCGGCACTTGATGCTTGTCGTCGTTGAGGGTGACGAGGTGTGCTTGTGAGGGTGCGTGGTTTAATTTTGCGTTAACCTTCGAAGATTGGTAATAGCGCAGGGACATTTTTCATACAGCCCAGGCTCATCGCCGAGCGAGTTTTGGACAATTCCAACGGCATTAAAAGAAAACAAAAACAGCACGGAAGGAAGTTCTCTTCATACGATGAAGTGAACAGGTCGCGGTTGCAACACTGCATAGTGATGTCTCGAAACGCTCCTTTAATTTTTTTTATGCGTTGTTTTCCAAACATATTAAAATCAATGTAATATTGAACGTGAAGGACGTTATACCTTGAAATGGGGAAAGCAATGGCAGCGACCTTAATATTCAAAGTCCTATACTCTTTGAACCGCATTGTTTGAGGAGCGGTCGCTTAAATTTCTGTAGGACACATTCAATGGTCGTTACCGAGGTCGAAGAACCTATAGATTTATACATTTTCCAGCTAATGATAGTGGGGGGGGGAAACTTAATTGGTGTTTAGGTCGCAAGACGCCAGTTTGCCCGCTAAATTTAGCGTGGAGGCGTCACTTGAAGCGCCGTCAATTTCCCCGCTAAATATAGCGGAAAAGACAGGGACATGCGGACGGACAAAATGTTGGGATTAAGAAAAGGAGAAAAAAGCGAAAAAAAGAAAGATATGATTCAAAATGGCAAAAACCTCCATAATCACCCAATTAAAAAAAAATGTTTTTAATGCATTTTAAATGCAAACGTGCAAGCAAGCTGGACAAGAATCACGAAAATAATATAAACCAGGCAGATTTTTTCGGTCGCGCACCAGCCAATTAGCTGTGTTTGGAGATGGGTGCTTGTCCTTTGTCCCTCTTGTTCCCCTTCTCCAGGGATTATTTTCGTCACGGTTCTCTTATTTCTTATTTGGCCGTGGTAGATGGCATCGCCGACTTCCGAGAGATCGACGGCTTTATCGCTGACCTGTCAATGACCAGACTTCACACGACCGCGGTCGTCGGGACCGCCCACCCGAACAGAAACGGCAGGCGTCTCTCAAAATAGTCCCGGTGGCGGTGGGCGCGCGCGTGAAATAGCTCGACGGGACGCGAAGCGACCGGAGTTGGGGGCGAAGGCTGAGATGGTGAGATTTGCCCCCGCGGTCGATCTGGTCGCACATCCTACAAGATACACTCTGTAGACACTGCCTGAGGCACGGGTCCTGTCACATTTGGCACACAAAACCTTTCTGGAGGCTGTGTTCGAGGGGTACATATCTACGAATAAAAGGTGCTCGGACCGTGCTCCAGGCGCGGGTAATCTTGTCGTCGTGCCTGCAGCGACCACCGCGTCTTTTGTATACGATGTACGAGCCAACGTTCTTAGATCTGTCAGTTGACAAGCTCCACCCTAGCCTCCTCTTCTCTGTACTCACATAGCCTGTCAGTTGGACGACGGAGCCATAGAGTGCCCGGTCGCAAATTTGGAGTGCGAAGATCTGGTAGCAAAGAGCATCAAAGAGCCATCTCTCTGGGAACCTGGACGTCAGCGCACAGCTTTTGCAGCGGCGAGGACCCGAAACACACTTGTTTCGCTCGGGAGAAGTGTGTTCCGGCGTCTCGCCGCAGCGGGGCGCCAGTCACGTGGCTCTCCTCTCCCCTCATCCGTTGTCTGCCGCTCCGCCATTTTCCATTTCGGCGGCTACTTCTCGCTTCGGTTCTTTGACTGCACGCGAGCAGGTACGGGCGGCCAGGCGGATCGTCAACGCCTCCACGGGCAACGCAGGAGGACCGTTTTCGAAAATGCGCCCTTTCTGCGCAAAGAAAAAAAGAAAAAGAAACGTGTTTGATGGAGAACAGTTAATTATATCTTACCAGAAAACAGCGAGTCGCACACACGCACTCGAGGTTTGTTATGATGTATTCCGTGATTCGGCGACCTAAGTTTCGATGAAAGAAAGACCAGGGTCTAGGGTAGTAACTTTAGTTTTGGTCATTGGACAGTCAAAACCACTTTGGAAGCGAGAGTGAAACGTCTAAAAGCGCTGTAATGCTCCGAAATTTGGTAACGCTAAATTCGATAAAACGGCGTCAACCGATTCGATGAAATGGCGTTCGATGAAACAGAGTTCGATTAAATGACCACTTATTCGATGAAACGGCGTTCGATTGGATGTCCGGTACACCCCCCCTCCCCCTCTCTCTCTCTCTCCGCCACCCCGCCCCCCCCCCCCACCAAAAAAAAAAGAAAAAAGAGCAAACGCATGATTGTAATTTGAGACTCATAGGAAGCTTAGTCCATGTGGAGTGAATTTACGCAGTAAAAAGGCGACGTCGAAATCCCCCCTAATGGCGCGCTTACGCTACCGGATTCGCGGGCGGATCCGCGCATTTGGAAAGTGTATTTTTGAGCCATGTGGCGAAACGGACTCGTCGCTGGCGGAAAACCTGGACCGGGGTCCGGCACCCACTTTGCGCCGGCGCGGATGCGCTCCCGCCTTACGAATCTACTGTAGTCAGTGACAGGTTAAGAAAAGTTTTCTGGCTGGGGAGGGAGAAAGCAGACGGAACGCTGGAAGAGGGGAGCAGGCTTCCTCCTCTCCTGCCCTCCTTTCTCTCGAAAGCTTTTCTTGAACCTGTAACTGACTCTAGTGTAAAGTAAACGCGCTCTACAGCGGAACGATGTGTGCCGAAAAAACGAGTGAAAGACAAAAGTCAAACGACGAAAAGCTAGACGAGAAGGCGTCGTGATCGTCCGTCCTGTCTATTTTCTGTCCCTTCTGTGTTTTGATGTCTCCCTTCTAGCCCGGTCTCAGGTTAATTCAGCATGGTTAATATTCACCACAGCTCGCCTGCCGCCTTTTTTAATATTTTCTGTAAAAAAAAAGAATTTTTGCTTGCTTTTTTTTGAAAGACGAATGTATTTAGTGCACGTACATAGGAAGTGTGGTTTCGCTAAAATCCCATTTTTAATTGCAGTAGGATAAAAATCCGCACGTAACTCAATAAAAATTAAAAAAGAACGGTGGGGGACTATTCTCTTCTTAGTTTAGATTTTTGTTGTTTTTCGCGGTTGGTTTTTTGCGTTTCAGCCTTGGCGCACGGACATAGGCATGCATCACGCCCACGTGAGCTGACAGAAATGATGAATGAGAAACTGAAATGGTTAAAAACACAAAAAAGAAGAAAAAAAAAACCATTATCTCAATGAGATGGGCAGGATTTAGCACAAACGGCTTTTATTTCCGGGGAAAGTAGCGAGGAACAATTGGCCGTAGGGCATGAGGCGAACTTCTCCCCGCTCAGGGACCCCAGACTCCCCAAACACAATGTCGGGGCTGAAGTTTACAGAGCGCGCTGATTGGGCCTTCGCTGCGATGTCGCCGAAGTCCAACGGGAGCAGTCGGCGAACTTTCGGCTCCAGCCTTCGGTTTCACGTGTCTAGACAGTCAGAGCCCCGGCTGTTTGTCAAAGGCGCCCCGATGTCGTCTCGTCGGCATCTCGGAACCAGCTGAAAGGCGAGCCACGTGACACCGCCGATGACTTCACTTCCGCCAGTCTTCCTTCTCTCTCCCTTCCTCTCTTGCGCTGGACGGGCAGCGCCTTTTAATTTGCTGTGACGTCGTTCCTACTCATAACATTAAAAAAAAATATTTTTTCTTTAGGTGTTTGCATTTAAATTTACATTTCCAATTAGATTACAGTTTCAGCTTCCCTGGAGACGCGTTTCAATCGTGTTCGTTCATCGAACCCCGTAGATGCACGGGCAATGATGGCGTGGGCTGAGGCGGTGCCAGCGAGAAGACAAGGGCTGCCCACTTGACGTCCTTGTTAGTGGATTCCCGACTCGCCCCCAGGGGGCAAAGCGGCGCTGCGAACGAGATCCACTAATAATGATTATATTTCTTTTTTTTTTTTTGGGGGGGGGGGAGCGAAAATAACGGGAAATGAGACAAAGACGCATCAACAACAAAAAACGCAAACCGCGTTTGGAGCTTCGCGTGTATACGCGATTTTTCGGAAATTGTGCGCGTATACGCAAACTCGTCCCGAAGTCATTATGCGTTGCTCGTAATGCGCGAGAAGTTGTCGAAAGCCAAGACGAGCCGAATTAGAAGACGGGTGTTTCCCAGCACCGCGGCCGCCGTAGTAAATGCGATTTTTAATACAGGACGACATTGCGCCGGAGCTCGAGCACGTCACAAGCGGTTTGGAAGACCCAGCCATAGCCTCCTCTATACTAACAAAGCCTGGAAGGTCGGCACGAGAAGCGGCCGCCGAAATGGAAATGGTGGAGCGGCAGACACCGGATGAGAGGAGAGCCACGTGACTGGCGCCACGCTGCGGCGCCACTTCGAAACACGCTTCTCCCGAGCGAACAAGTGTATTTCGGGTCCTCGCCGCTGCAAAAACTGTGCGCTGACGTCCAGGTTCTCCGAGAAATAGCTCTTTGATGCTCTGTGCTACGAGATCCTCGCGCTCCAAATCTGCAACCGGCTCCGTCGGTCGCAAATCTGCGACCGGCTCAGTCTGTGGCTCCGTGGTCGAATTGTCAGGTTTTGAGGCGACGATCGCCGCGGCCACTCGCGGCTCGCGACATGCAAGAAACGCTTCTCGGCGAAGGTCGGTAGACGAGGCCAACAATATTCGACGCAACCAACGCGGGAGGACACCAGACCGGTCGACCGTTCGCGCCGGATTCTCAGATTTAAACAAATACGAAAAACGTTACTCGTGGCCAGAAACTTTCGTCTTTTTTCTGAAGTTGCGGCGTTTCGTGCGTGCAATAAAAAAAGTTGTTGCCGTATTTTGGTGGCCTTGCCAAACGCGAATGGAGCTTGGGTTTTGGGTTGCGGCGGAGAAACGCTATTCTAAAGCTCTCTCTTCTAACGAGCGCTAACGTGTGGCGCCAGGTTGAGCGCTAACTTGCGCTAAAATGGGACGCGCGTTATTCCAGAAGTCCCCGTTATCGGGCTGGGCGATATGCGCGTGACTGAATCCCGAGACTGAAAAGGCACTTCGGGGGAAGGGGGGGGGAGGGAGGGAGGGAGGGAGGGAGGGAGGGAGGTTCCCTCTTTTTACCTGTCTTCCGGTTTCCTTCCCTGTCTCAGGTGGAGCCACGTAAGGGTAATAGAGAGTTTTAGAATAACGTATACGCAATTTTAGTGCATGGTAGCGCTAAATTTGGCGTTTGCGTTAGCGGTCGGTACGCGAGAAAGTTTTAGATTAGAGTTCCTCCGCCGCGACGCAAAAACCCGAGCATCTCGCGCTTGCAACGCCACCTAACCGTTTTTACTTCTCGCACAAAATGCTGTAACTTCAGAAAGAAAAAAAAAAAAAAGATCCAGAATAACATTTGATTTGTTCAAATATGAGAATGCCACGCGAGTATAGTTTACCGGTCCTGTCCGCTCGCGTCGCCTTGGCGAGACAGGATTTCTGCCGACCTTCACCGAGAAATGTTCGCGCGTCGCGAGCGACAAGTCGCTGGCGATCGTCGACCACTTTGCTGGGCCTTCCAAAATGTTTGTGTCGTGTCGTGTCGTGTCGTTTGTGTCGTTAGAGTGCAATTTTTTCCTGTATTAAAAATCGCAGTCACGAGAATGCCGCCGACGTCGTCGCGCTCACGACGACCGCCGAAACGGCCGCAGCCACGGTCCTGGCAGCCGCCATCTTCGAACTGTGCTCGTCTTGGCTTTAGCGGGAGCCAATATCTCGCGCATCACGAATCCGTCTTGGAGGACCGCAAAGACCCTTTGCGTACGCACGCAATTTCCGAAATTTAGGGAGTTTTCGTAGCCTGCGTTTCCCCCTCCGCTAAGTCCTCCGCAGCGAAGAAGCCACTACTGCGCCTGCGCGCCGATGGCCTTGGCTGTACAGTTCCGGGTATCGTAGCGGGTTGCGGAGAGCTTTGCGGGACGGCGAAAACGATCTACGAAAACTCCCTTCCTACGCTACAATAGCGCACGCAAGGCTCGGTTAGTGTTCCGCGCATGCGCAATAACGACGGTGCTATTTTTTTTTTTTTTTGCTCACGCATAATTTTGGCGTGTGCTATTCTAAAATTCTCTAATATTTATTCCGGAATAAAAATACGGAAGCACCTGGCCCGCTTCAGCTTCGAACGCTTTTATGTCGGTCCCGGCAGTGCATTCGTGGGGTCTGAGAGTCGATTAGAAATTGTAACCGTATTGGCCGGCACTATTATTCGAGTAATTAATCGATGTATCGGTTGTTTTGAACTTCACGCTTAATATTGAAGAAAGTGTCAAAACTCCACGTTCTACTTTACTACTGCTTGCTATGTCATCCATGGCGGAATGTCCAGCTTCACTTGACTTAACGCTGCATTCTTACCGCCCCCTTTTTTTTTTCAGGAAAAGAAAACAAATACAGGAAACATTTTCAAAGTAAAATTTGTACACGTAATTTCTTTTTCACCTAATAATCGCTCTGGATAACAATGATAGGAAAGGTTAGTCTTTTACTGTGTAATACAAAAGTGCTACCTCCAAAAATACGGCGGTAGCAAGGCTATTTCCTCCCGATATTGCGCTTACAGCATTCGTCGGTTAATCGGTAGTAGATCAATTTCCCCGTCGTAGTGTCGCTCCCAAATCTTCATCATCTCGCCTGCGCATTCACTCTTCTGTCAATGCGTTAGCACTCACGTCATTTCCGGGGTTTACTCAACCATCCAACTAAAAAAAAACAAAAAAAAAACTTATGCAAATATACAATTTGTATCCCATACCATACGAAATAACCATACGGTTCACCATGAAGAACCTAGACACAAGGAATGAATGTGAAAGTATGAAAAATGAATGAATGCGAATGTCGTTTATGCTCTAATTTCATCAGCCATACAAATAAAAATCTGAATATGAAAGAGATGTATCTGGTGGACATTATAATTTTAAGTGATGTCTGACGATCTCCCACATGTTATATATACCTATTTCACGCATAAAACGCAACCAAAGGCATCGGGTCCTGCGCGCCACATTCATTTAATAGGTACAAGAAAACAGGGCCATTTATGTGCCATCTGAAGGGGAAACTATATGGTAGACAATCGTGGCCAAACGTCAAATGGGCCTTCTTTACTGAGAAAAATGGGCATACCACGTGACATGGCTCCTTCATATGGTGTTACGGGGGTCGTATGGGATCCAGCCGCAGAAATCCATCCGAGTGCAAGTCCGACTAAAGCGAGAAGGACGGCGCTTTAAAGCAGGCGCTGCTTGGATGCCGAGTCCGTTGGTCCGCGCTTCTCTCTTTCGCAGAGCGGCACTTTTCTGTTGGCGACCTCAGGGCGACCTTGGCTCCGGCCGCCTTTGGCACGCTGTCTGCAGCCAAGAAAGCGCGAGCTGACCCCCACTTCCTCGCTCGGAGACGCGGCAGCACTCATTCTGGAGCTGGGTGAACTGCGATGAAATGTTTAACGGCGAAATATAGTGACGGTCTTCGAGTTTCACAACACTTTCACCGTGCGCTAAATATCTACCCCTAGTGTGTCGTACAAAATGTCTATTGCAAAAATATTTTCTTTCGAGAAAACGAATTTTTGAAGTTTACGCGTCGGTGCTGGGATCGATCGTGACGTCAAACGTTTTTTTGTCGGAGAAGCAGACGCTCCCTACCCTACGGCGTTGTGCGTTTAGTGAGAGTGAGCGCTTGTAGTTTTTGCTGGTTGTGTCTGGTTTAGGCTATTTGCGGCATGCGAGGGAGAGGGAAAGGGGGGGGGGGATGAGTGCTGTGTTTTGGGGTGCAGTAAGAAATGCAGCAGGGTGACACGTCACCGGTTTCCGACCCAGGGGGATCTGCGGGGGTCTTTGATCCGAGCAGTGTGATCTAGAACGCTGGCTCCTTGCGTTCGCGTCGCGTTAGCAAAACAGCTTGCGCCGTCTGCTAGCAAACAAAATCTTCCGTGCCTTTCTGTTTCCGAAGCGGCACCTGGGCTTCCACCTGTCGGCGAATCGCAAAGGCAGCTGCGACGGGCGGTACCCCTCGGAGGTGGTGACGACAGATGAAATGTGGCCGGCGATTCATCTAAATTTGATCTCGCGTTGCAAATCTTGAAACATTTGCGAGACTGCTCGACTCGGACAAGCTCGATGAATCTTACGTCCTTTGTTTTCCTCGGAAGATCGCGACGGCCTTCTGTCGGAGTTACTGACTTGGCGAAACGCTACCCATCGAGGTTTCTTCACGTCTGACGTCACGGTAAGAGGGCGGAAGGGGAAGGGGGGCATGGGTCCCGGGTCCCCCACCCCATAAATCTTCCATTTTGCTGAGACCTCCACTCCCCCTCCCTCTTGCAGAATTTTGTCATGGCGCTCTAGCTCAGTCCCTGGCCCTCTCCGGAACAAGATCTTGGTACGTGCCTGCTACCCATGCTGATGTTCAACATCGACGCTCGGCGAAAGTTTGGTGGTAGATGATTTGCTTCAAAATTCGTTCTACACATAAAAATACCCATCTGAAGTATAGTAACCCAAATTACGGGGTCCCTATTTTTTTTTTTCGCGAGGTTATTGAAGTTTTAAATTTGAATTGAGAGTTTAGCACTAAGACGTGACATCAGATGTGGTATTATGGGGGCAGTACATGCATTAGCTCGTTCGCGGAGAAGTTTGATGGCGTAAAATTAATGAGGGGAAGCTCATGTCAGCAAAAATAAAAGAACAGCGCGCAAAATACTGATTTTTTTAGACTGCTTGCTCGACTTGCAAGTTACACCACTGGGACTTCACCCTACTGATGGGCGCCGGAAGATTTGCTTTAGGCATCACGTTCACTGGCTTGTTTTCGGCAAAAACTATATTGGATTGAGATATAATAAATAGCATGGCGGGGAGAGCAGAGAGTGGGTATTCCGATAATCTGTTCAGATTGGTGACACCGACTTTAACAGAAGCTGGAACTCTCAAAAAGCAGTCTTAAATGCGCTAGCATTTCTAGGGCCATGAAGTCGTGAAATTGTGTGCGTCCGTCCGTGTCGGCTCGATCGATAGCGAAAATGAGAGGAAGCGTTTCCCCGATCAATGCAACGGGAAAACCTTAATTGGTGTATAATTAAACGCCAGTTTAATTTCCTTCCTGAATTTAGCTGACAAATGGGATTCGGGGTATCACGATACACAAATTACATGCGGGGAAAATGGGTGCGAAAACTGAGCCGGGCTCAGGCAAAAGACCAAACTAAAAATGCAATAACATTTTTTTTGTAGTGCTTGAATATGACCCACGTGTGTCACAAGGAAACAACCCCCCCCCCCCAACAACAACAACAACAACAACGACAAAATAATCAAATGAGCGCAACGTCATTAAGATACTAAAAACAGCCTGTGATATCCTAATAGGACAGTGATTAAGATATTTTCCGCATTCTCGCAGTAGAATTTGTTATAACCAAAACATTACGAAACCCAAGTTTGTCTTTAATTATTCCATGGACAGAGCCTTGGCTGAGTTGAGAAATGTTTTCCGGATCGTCCAGTGTCACTCGTCTATCCGACAGCATCACTTCACGTGCATGCTGAATACCAGACGTGGACGCGCGTCCTGCTCCTTCTTCATTGTGACTAATTGTGACACTTTTCCGTCCTTTCTTGAACTTCTGTATCCATTCAAACGCACTTCTTCGCGACAAAACGCTTTCTCCGTACTGTGCACAACACCTTCGATGTATAGGGTGTCTGAAATTCCGAGGCTCGACCTAAAGTGAGCCGTAAAAATCGGCGCCTGCTCGTAGCAATCGAAACTTTCCGTCAAAGGTGTATTTCACAGGTGGGTTTCACCTCGTAAAATTACAAAGCGTACCTCCCTTCCTGTAAAAAAAAAAAAAAAAAATAGAGTTCAAAAAACTTGTTAGGGTCAGGTGGGTGGCGACGCAGACGTGTGTTCGGCGCGTGGACAGTTGCGTACCCCACTTCCCGACCACCGGTACGGGTCATTGCCCGCGTAGAAAAATAGTAGAGATAATTTTAGAGAGGGTCCGTCTCTTACCATAAAGAGCATTTGTAATTTAATAGTGTACACCTGCTGCGAAGATTGGTCACGCAAGTGCGCATGCGCATGACGAGGGAAAGCAGGCGGAAAGGCTTGGACGTTTGCAGACGATCGACACTTTCTGCACCTCCTCGCGGCTCGTACGGCAAAGGCGACCCCAAAACCACAGGACCCCGACCGATCGAGCAGTTGCAAACTCTCTGTAACAACTAGGCTCTCTAAAAACGAGTGGAGATGCCTAGATTTAACAGAGGGAGCAACTCAAAGCGTGGACAACGATTGCAACTTGATGGCGGACGCCTACTGCGCGGATTAGGCGTAAGTGCGCGTGCGTGACTTGCCGCGTGCCGAGGAAGGTGGATATACTCTGAGCAAAGGTTGCAGGCGGACGATCCGCACTTTCGCCATCTCCTCGCAGTTGCCGCCAGACGCTGTTAATATTTGATCCAGTTGTGCAAGTTGGCGGGCGAACTTGCCGTGACGGCTTTGAGTTCTGGGGTCCGATTTTTGTCAGAAGTGAGAGTGTTCTCGGCTTGCAACTTGCGAATCCAATCATCAAATGCAAAAGAAAAAAAAATGTGGTTGTGTGTGTGTGTTTATACAGCCTGAAGTTAGTCCGCCTCAACTGACGACTGGTCTCTTGTAGATGAACAATTTAGCCAGTGCAGTACAACCGCTAGCCTGGAGTCTTTTACGTGCACCACGCAGTAGTGGTACACAACCGCACGCCGGTAAGATGCCCATCCACATCGAAACGGACAGTAGTGCGATTTGAGCCCAGGGTCCTGGGTTTTGCAGCGCGAGCTTTCGCTCCACGTGTTCCGAGCTAGGGCCGTGTGCGCTAGAGTAGCTGTCTGGGCTCTGCTTGCAGAGCCAGAGTATCGCGTTCCTTTTGCTAGCGCACTCCGCGTTGGCGAAGAAGCGGTCACGTGCGCCGAACTGGATCCAACCTTCATGAGGGAAAACGACCTAGCAGGCGCCCAGTTTCGGGCGGAGCGTGTTTTTCGCTTTCCCGTTTGCGAAAAATACATCCTACACTGAAACCGAACGAACTTGAAGGTTCCTTGACAATTGAACAATGTGTGTAGCCGCTGGGTACAGTATAATGGCGCTGTTCTATAACGCGAGCGATGTTTTAAAATATGTTTCAAAAGTCTGGGAAGTAGACGACACAGAGGAAGGTCGTGTTTCTCGCGTGTGCGGCGCTCGCGGAGTGATACGCGACCGGCACTTCGGACCAGACAACAACGTGTAGCTAGGCTTTCGAAGGGACGACGTTTTCGTCGGCTACAATATGTTCTACCGATGTCTTAGAGATACAGGATACAATTAAGTGACGAGACGACGGCGCACGCACGTCGTGTCGCCGCACTACATCTTCTCTGGTCCGCACGCCGCAGCACGCCGTCTCACAGCCACGCCATCCGCGCATTCGGATCTCCCGAAGAAGCGAATGTCGCTTCCCGCAGTGTGGCCTTGGATCCAACATGGCCGCCCTGGGAGCACCATTGCGATACTCTGCTCCGTAAGCGGAGCATATGCAGTGACTCTAGTGTGCGCTAGCCCACTCTGCCACCGATCCCCCCTCCCTCCCTCCTCCCTCGTCAAATGAGACGACCCGTAGTTAAAGATCGTGCAATAGTTTTTATTGGAATACCTCTCGCCAACACACAAAAAAGCGAGAGAGGTTTCGCGACCTATGATGTGCTTGTCCTTAGTGCTCCTTCCCATACCGGTCGATGTCCGCTTATGCACGGCAGCAGAACAAATTGAGATTTGCAAAAGAAGGGTGAGCTGTCGACGGCTTCCAATGTGAAATAGCAGGCGATCGCAATTTCAGCCTGCGTCCGGTGTCAGTTCGCCGCGGCACGGGCTCCGTAGCAGACGATCCAGTTTTTTTGTTTTCTCGGATAGTTGGCAGACGGCGTACGATGTTTTCTTGTTTTATTTTCGTTTGCTAATGACGCTCCGTCGCAGACGAACCGCGTTTCTTCGCTCGCGTTAGCAGACGGGCCGTCTATGAACGCTATCTCTGCTCGCTCCGCGAGAGCAAATTAGATCTGGCTCTCGCGGTGACCAAAATCAGACCCTATAGAGTTGCCGCGAGGGCGATATCTAATTTGGCTCCCAATGGAGCCAGCTAAGGTATCGCTTGCGGATGGTTCGTCTGCTAACCCGAGCGAATAACGGGGTCTGTTTGTGCGAGCGTCATTCGCAGTCGATAATGAAACAAGAAAACGCTTTGAAGCCGTCTGCTAACGGAACCGATGAAAAGGTCTGATATACAAACCGACTGCTGCGTCCGACATTACTGGAACCACTCAGTTAGGGAAAGAGCCTGTTTTTAAAAATTGGCTTCGATCTGTACTCGAGAGCCAAACTACTGCCGATCGCAACGCCGCCATTTCTTCCGCAGCGGCCATTTTGGCAACTGCACGTCTGCATGTATCGGTTCAGGTCGAGTCGCGCAAGGGTCGGTAGCGCCATCTCGCGTTGCCATTTCGCAGTAGCAGTATAAATGAACTTTCATGTTTCAACTCGTCGCTACAGGGTGGCGCTGTTATCGTATTTAGTTTGTTCTCGGTGGACGCGAGTGGTCCGGGTTTCAAGGGTGAGTTTCCCAACTGAGTGTTCTAGTAACGTTTGCTGCGTCGCGGCGATATTGGAAGCAAGCTGGAGGTGTGGTCGTCATCCACAAATATAACCTCGGATGTCTGTTTTTATTGATTAGCACATAATGTGTTTTATCAGCCGATTTCCATGGATTTTTGCAACGTTTGGCTAGCCGGCTGTAACGAATAATAACCTACACCGAAGCGCCTACTGAGCTATCCAGGTTCGGGGTCGCAGCACGCAAAGGCGAAGTAATTCGCGCGGTCGCGCGCTTCGCGGCCCTTTCCTGTTATGCATGCGTCATCTGACGGCCTGTGTCACAAGTGAGAGCGAGTCTTCGTCTGGCGGTGCCGTGCAGATGCCCTTCTCTTCTTTCGTGGAAGGCCTATCACACATTCTGTGCTTACCAGCTTGTATAAGTTCTTATCCCCTTCGTGCGGAGCAGATGAACTTGCTCGCCTTGCATTGCGAGTAGGGCTTCTGGGTGCCACCATCTTGCTGCTGGTGTGTGTAAACTGTCTAATAGTCAAGCTACAGTGAACTAGTCTAGGAGGAGTGGAAAGAGCGGTAACCTCCGGGGAAGGCACTCCGCATCTAACCTGCCAGGTGGCGCTAGCTGTTTCTCCAGGCCGTCTATGGGCAGTTCCATAGTGGGTCAATCTAATAAAGCTAAGACCCCATTCACACGATCGTGAAGATATCTTTAGCTAAGGGACCTTTATGGTCGGTGGCGAATCCGATGGCAATCCTTTACACACACACAGAAAAAAAAGAGAAAAAAAAAGCTGTACTTTTGCATTCTTTTTGTCCCATATAATGCACCCCAAAACTTCAATTCGACGTACACATCGCGACACTGTTAGCGCGAACACAACATCGGCACCTTTTCGCATTTTATTAGGAAAGAGTATTAGTGGGCACACAATTTTACGCCTTATATTGGAGCCCTAAATGAGCTCTTTCTACAACAATAATCTCTTTGGTTACAACCTTTCGGTTCTAAGAGAAACACACAGAAAACTGGCGATCGCTTGTTCGCGCTAACAGTGTCACTCTGTACAGCGTCCTATGGTCGAACTGACGGCCCCAACTTTTGCGAGAAGGTTGATGACGGTGCGATATAACTTATAAAGCAACTAAGACAGGTATCAAACAAAACTAAAAACATAAATACCACAAGTTTTGCAGTAGGGTTAAGAAAACCCGGATTATTTTTTTTCTAGTCAGTAACACATACATTATATATTTTCATAGGTTGTACCACTCGGCTATCAAGCCGCTCGTGAAATTTGGTACGTCGAACTCACGGTGGTCGAACTGAAGTTTTGGGGCGTATTAAATTGGACAGGGAAGTAAGACGATACCTTTTTTCTCTAGAGTGTTCGTTTGTGGCATGTGCTCGCGCGCCGATTGCATAATGCCCGTGTCCCACTAGAGCGACAGACAGAAACAAAAGTCAGCGACAAGCCTCAAACCCATGCAGCATGCTCGCGAGGGTACCTTTAATTGCAGGCGTAGTCGTTCAGTGCTCGTGAAGTAAGCGCGAGCGATTGCAATCCTGCCAAAGATACCCTCGCGTGCATGATGCTTGTGTTTGAGCATAGCCTGCTTTGTTCTACAAAGCCTCTCAAATCGCGAAAGACTCTGGTTTGAGGCTTGTCGATGTCATTTGTTTCTGTCTGTCGCTCTAGTGGGACACGGGCATAAGGGTGACTTCTGTGGACTCATACCGTGGAACCACCTTCGGAATCACCTGAAAGAACGCTCGTTCCCAGTCCAAATACACAAATGTGAAAAGACAAAAAAAATTTGTCGAAGAGTATTGGCTTTTTCATCGATCATCGTGCGTTCCATCAGAATCTTGGGAGCTGTCTTCGGGGAGCTGCAACTTATTCGAGAATATTCGATGGGAAAGTGGGCTCCTCCCCTCGATCATTTGATATGTTCATTTTCGAGGGAGCGGGCAATGATTTTAGATCTATCGGTTTTACATACTCCACGGAGGAGCGTCCTTCGAAAACGGACCGTCTCCCGCACGCGAGCGTGGCGGATAGCGATCCTAGCGCCATCAGCGGCACCGCTTCCCACCGCTTCCACGGGCAACGGAGCGGAACCGTTTTCGGACGACACTCTTTTTACGCGAACCTTTTGGCAAACTTTATGTTCACATACACCCACAAAGAAAGCAACATAATAATTTTTTATCGCAGGCAATGTGCCTCCAATGTTGCACCGGTTGTGTCTCTACTGTCCATAAGGCGGGCTGAGCGTAAACAGCGCCATCGAGCGGACGCGATATACGAAAAGCCGCCTGGTGTTCTAGGAAGCTGGTTAACTGACTTTGATCTATAGTCCCTGACGAGGTGAGAGTGGCGGGGAGGGGGTTCGGTTGTTTTCGCCTTCAGCACCATCTTCCTGCCTTCGACAGTGCTTCGGTTTCTCGTACGCCTTGGGTGCGCGCGCACAGCCGAAGCACGGAGGAAGGATGGAGCGCTCTGCTGGATAGACGCCAGACGCTCCAAAACCGCGCCCTGCCATTTTCCCTCTTTCGGTGACCGTAGTAACGTTGTGAGCGGGTAAGAGCCTTCTTGTAGGGTGGACAATTTTTTAGGTTGCTTCCGGTGGACAGCTGATTAGGAGAATCCGGACACCTTCATTACCGCTCAGTTAAGGCTGTAACTGGTGAACGCTAGAACGACACAGCCACAGTAATGCTGTGGTGATGACGATGATGATGATGTGAGTGCCCCTATCCCCGCGCCCACCAATCCTTGAGGCTGCGGGTTAATGGGGATTTATTACACCGAACGAAGTTCAAATATACCATGGTGTCTTCGAGATGACTCTAGGTGGCAAAGTCGTCGCCAACAAAAGCTTAGCTACTGCGCACGCGCTGTCCGCACGCCACCGTTCGCATCGGCGGACTTCCCGACGCCCCGTCGACTTCGCGTTTTTCGACGTAAATTACGAGGTCCGTAAATCGCCAACTGTACAGCCCATTACTATAGAATCTACAAGCAGCCTGCTACGCGTATCAGGGACGGTTTTCCGCCACGAGGAGCCGTAAAAAATGGCCATCGAATGCACGGTAGCCTGCCGACCCGTCATTGCGGCCGTGTTCTTCTCTTTAAGCCCCTAGTTTATGGCCCGGACTCGTCGTCGGTGTAAGGCGAGCGCCCGGTTTGTCGGCGCATTGGGAGCGTATACCCGTGTTGCGGGCCTCGGTTTACGAGCTGCCTGGCTGTTTTGCCGCTGTCCCTGTGTCGGGCAGCTTTTGGGCTCGGGTCAGCGTGGCTTCTATAGTCGATGAGCAGGGGCGACGACTGCTCGACTGCCAGCGCCTTCTGCGTAACAAGGCCGCGGTGCTGGGCTTCCTTCGTCACCCACCGGAGGCCAGCGCGGGAGCTGATTGGGCGCGAGTCCTGCTTCGGCGCTCGGCAAGGACTCGCGTCCAATCGGCGCCCGGCGATGCTGGCCTCCGGTGGGTGACGTAGGAAGCCGAGCACAGCGGCCTTGTAGAGACAGGTCTTCTTTTTTGGGATGTTCGGCAACCAGCACACGCTTGTGGCCTTCCGTCTTGCAGCGACTGCGCGTGCACGCTCGAGGCTGACGAGACGCCAAAGCATAATCGAAGGTGGGAAGCTAGCGCTGAAGGAATTGAAGGACCTTCCTGTCCTTCTCGTCCTGACGGTGACGATGGCGTAAGGCAGCCAATCGTTTCCGAACCCGTCAGAAGTCCGTCCCGAAAGGCTTCTTACGTGCTCCCGTTGCCTGGAGAGTCTAAGCAACAGAAAATAAATATCCCATTGATTCGTTCTTGCAGCGGAGCTGATACCCAGGCAGCACAAGATGTTATTGCCAACATTGGTCTCAGCATGGTTAAGGTGGCCCCATATGGGCCCAGCTTGACCAGTTTAGAGCCAGCATTCATGATGCTGGCACTAAACTGGCTACATGTCGGCAACATTTGTCGTTATTGCCAACGTCCAACCAATATCGTGGCATCCCGGCTACACGACGGCAACATTGGCCGTTTCTGCCAGCTTCTAAAAGATATTGCTGCATCCCGGCTACACGACGGCTACATCACGGTAACATTTGCCGTTTCTGCCAGCTTCAAAAGATATTGCTGCATCCCGGCTACATGACGGCTACATCACGGCAACATTTGCCGTTTCTGCCAGCTTCAAAGATATTGCTGCATCTCCGCTACATGACCGCAACATTTGCCATTTCTGCTGCAGCTTCCAAAAATATTGCTGCATGCCGGTTACATGACGGCTACATGACGGCAGCATTTGCCGTTTCTGCAACCAGCTTCTAAACGATATTGCTGAAAATATATGAAGCGTCACGAAAAAGCGTTACATCTACGGGTAACGCGACGCCGAAACATCACGAGAAAGCGTTACGCTCGCGCGTTACGCGACGCGTCACGAAAAAGCGTTACGCCGACGCGTTACGGTTACGCCGACAGCGACGGTAACTGTAACGGTAGCCGTAACGCGTCGACGTGACGCGTCGCCGTCGGCGTAACCGCGCGGTGCATTATGGGAACCGTGTCCGCCAGCAATCAAATGATGGCACAGAACTCTGGACAGCTACCGCCATCTATGAGCGACGGTGGTAACCAGACAACCAGCTTGCCGGTTCTTTGGTTGCCGCGGTCGCTCATAGATGGCGGTAACCTCTCCAGCCTTTCCACTCTGGCTTGCCGACTTGCGGCCAGCCATTACCTCATTTCCACCATAATACAGTTTCGCTGGTCTTTCTTTTGCACCAAAGTGAAAAGGCTGAAAGTATTTTTTATTTGTATACCTTTGAACTATTTAATTTGACGGTTTGTTCGTAATCCAAATTTTATTTTTCTAGACGTACACTGAAAGCGTCTCCCAGACAAAATGCTTCTGAAGCCGCTTCACGGAGTCCGTTTGCACGGGCAACAACTCCGAAAAACAAGGAATAGAAAGAACAAGAAACATCTTGTCATACAATAAGCATCATTGCAATAACTCAAAATGGAAAAAAAATATCAATAAAAACATTATAGATGCAATGTAAATATAAAATACGTCGTGAAAAAGAAAAAGCTAAATTTATTTAAAACTTTTTTGGAGGTTGTAGTAGGGGGTTGTAAAAAAACAAATAATGAGTGGGGGTTCGGCGGACCATCCATCTTTCCGGAAGACGAGTATTGATGATGCTCTCGAACTTGGTTATTTCCGTCTCGTGGAATTTTTGCCCCGTTCGAACGCAAAAGTTTCGGAATTTCATGCAATGCGTACTTGCCTTGGAGCTGTGGCAAAAGGCGACAGTAAAGAAGTCGCCCCGATCGTAGGCCCCAAGTGCAGACTCGCACTTGCAGCACAAGCAACAGGCTGACATCTGTTGTCGCAGGAACAAACCAAGGACGTACACATATACAGCAGTACGGGAACTGCAATTACGCCTCGTATTTGTAGCAGAAACAAAATTCCAATGACAGCAACGTATACAACATACGTAAAAAGTGCATCGTTTTTTTTTTTTTTTGCTTTATGAGGGTTAGCAGATTTGAGGCGTGAATACCTAAACCTAGGACCCCCCCCCCCTTTCTCTCTCTCTCTCTCTCTCTCTCCATGTGTGGTGTGACGTCAGGAAAATGCACCAATCAGAGTGCCGAAACTAGCCTGGGGACTTACTTTCCTAGGCTTTTTCGAATACGCTTTTCTAATTTTCGCGACGCTACAAGCTTTTTGATCTTATTGCTCGTACGCTAAGTCGCCAAATTGACGCTGAAATTTTATTTTGACACTTAATATAGTAGATCAAATCAACTAACCTAAAACGTGTTGCAAAAAAAAAAAGATACATGTTAAAGGACGTGATAAAAAAATCTTTCCACTGAGAATGCTATTTTTTGTGTGGCGTTTCTTGTTATGTCTAACAATCACCAAGGTGCCCATTGTATCACATTAAATATACTGTGAAGAGAGGTTAACTGTTGCTATTAAAAACGCTGGCTAAATAGCGCTAGGCGCCCCCCTATTTAAAGGGTTCAGCCGTCCATCCATCCATCAAACTCTTGGCTGGAGCACCCGATAGAGAGGGATGGGCGACAGGATCCAGTCTAACGTTTTAACACCTTTTAAACTCGAGTTTGCAGACATTAGGCATACTTGAAATTGACCACATTAGGTCGAGTACGCCATCATACGGGTATTGTGTTGGCGGGACTCTTTAGGCAGAGAGTGACCATTGAAAAAGACTTTTGGCAGCACCGTCGGGTTTCCCCGCGCGAGAGCTTTTTTGAAGCTACCGCTTGATCGTATAGCGCTAAGTTTACGACGACGCTTCTGGCACCGGAGCTCGGTTCCCGAGGCTGTGGATAGCTTCTCCACGCGCGCATTTTTTGGTCGTCTTCGGGGGAATTTGTTTATGGTTCTGGCACGCCGTTCTGGCAGAGCACGAATGCCGTCCTTTGTTTTTGTTGCTAACTTCTGCTACACGCACGCCGTCTGCCAAGTCGTTTCTCTGTTCTAATGCTCTTGGTTAGCCCCCTCTTTACCTCTAAAACTCGAATTCCGGTTTCCTTTCCTTGCGGCCTTCACTCTCCAGTCGGGATTTTCGTCTCTTTTTGAGTTTGTAGTCGCCAGGTTCACCATTTGGTTTCTTCGTCGGAATATTTAAATTCTCAACCGTGCCTGTTTTGATCTGGATGAGCGTCGTGCTGGCGTGTGGCTGTGCATCACTTCTGCTCAGTCCAAGGTTGTTACTTTCAAAAAGTTATTCGTTCCACTATAGCTACTCACAGAACCAAGAAATAGCGAAATTAGCGTTACAGTTGCGCGGAACGAAACGGTAACTCGTTACAGCAAACTTAAAAAAATGCGGCTTTACTTTTTAGTTACCTTTCTCGAAAAACATTGAAAGAAAAGCTTTTTAAAGGGAGACTTACTTCAGAAAAAAACAAAAAAAAAAAACAAGTGTGTATCAAAAAGCTTTTCTTGCGCAATATTTATTATGCTGAAGGTAATAGACCTATCGCTATATTACCCAAGCATCTAGGAGAATGCAGGGATGGGTGTTCCACGCGCCGCACGTGCTGGCCTTCCCCGTATAAAAGATTCGAAGTAAATAACCAAAATAAAGCCTTGACGAACGCGCGTGCAAGATGCCATTTGTGGTTAAGTATTTGCTTTAGAAAAGTTACTACTGCTACAGTGGCTTAAAGGGGGTAGTGTAGTTACCGCGCAGCCTCCACCATGCATCGGGAACGGCCGCTCCTTGGAAGACGGTGTAGGTGGCGCTTCGATCCGCAGCTCCGTTCGGGTGCCACACGGGCCGGCAGATAGAGGCACCCAAACACGCTTCACAACTAATATAAATACCTCAGAAACAATTATCTGTTTCCAGTGAACTTCCCACGACATGATTTGTGTTCGCAGGTGAATAAAAATGTGAAACTAGCAGACGACAGTGCTGCGAATCGGCCGGAGCTGGCCGGAGCCAAGCTGGACAGGCGGCCAAGCCGGAGCCATAGCCGGAACGACGGTGCTGCAAGCGCCAGCGCCACCCGCGGCCGTCTTCCAACGCTATGCCGCTTCTCCGGTTTCGTTCGTTACACTACCCCTTTGAGCCACTGTACTACTGCTAAGGCCAGCACGTGCGGCGCGTGGAACACCAATCCCTGCATTCTCCTTGATGCTCGGGTACTATTAGCGGCGAGATGTTTTGGTGGCGCCCTCCTATGGTTCCCCCTTGTGACGTCATTACCTTGCAAACAACAAGTTCGATGGTGTTTGTTATTAGCATGGTGGAAGCTTGAAATCATTGCGCTCTCAAAGAAACACTGCCAACACCGTCAAAATTGAAGTTCTTTCATTCCTCTTATTCCGTCGATGATAAATCCCCTTTCCGACGTCATAGTCAGCGTTCGGCCAATCGTGGAAGGCCGACCACAGCGACGCTTTCGGTCGCGCACGGGGCTAATAGCGATGAGGTCTATTGAGTGGGAGTTCACCTGCTGTAGTCCCCGCTCACAGAATGGTGGCTCCGCCCATTACTGGATTGGCTTGGCCTAGACATTCGCGACGTCCGGTGCGATTAGTCTGCCCGAGAGTCTGACGTCTGACAACCCCGACCCCGTCTGCTAGTCGTGGGAGCAGACGCACGGCAGCGTACGACATCATCTGCTATGCGGAGCGAAAGTTCGTCTGCTTCTTTTGCGGGGTTGTGGTGACGTCAGAAAGACGCCGAGCTCTGATTGGCTCTGATTGAAGGATAGCGGGTGGACCTTATGGCAGCTTGCTTTAAAGTCTACCCACTCTCCTTCAATCGGAGCCAATCGGAGGTCGGCGTCTTTCTGACGTCACCGCAACCCCGCAAAGAAGCAGACGAACTTTCGCTCCGCATTAGAGCAGTGAACCAAAGTGAACTCACTGATCTCAATGACAATTGCTGGATCGCGTTTGCCCGCTCCGCGAATGCGGTCACTGGCGGCCATCTTTAGGTAGAGTTATATCACCTCTAGCCAAGATACAGCTGCTGAAGCCACTTGGCAGCCGCCATCATCCATCCATGTCAGATGGCGTTTTGGCAGTTGTGGTGGCAGGCTGCCATCAAAATAGCGTGGGTGATATTCCGTGATTGATTGAAATTGTTTGACGAAACATGTTTTTGAAACCCGGCGTGAACGGTAGCCCGGTCTTTGAGGACCCGGTGAAAGTTTCACGAAATCCCACAGCACCGGCGAAAAGCAGCACAGCACACATCGAAAGTCGCATCGAAAGAAGCATCGAAAGCAGACGCCGGTACGTAGTCTGCTTTCGATGCGAGCTGCGCTGCTTTCCCCCGGTGCTGCGCTTTCGTAGAACTTTCGCCGGGTCCTCAAAGATGAGGCCACCGTTCACGGCGGGTTTCAAGAATTTGCTTCGTCGAACAACCTCAATGAAGCACGAAATATCACCCACGGTACAGTGTACTAGATCTACGGCTATTTTATGGCAGCCTGCCGCCATTGCGCTGTCCGCCATATTACTATGATGGCTAGAGATGATATGACTCTACCTAAAGATGGCCGACCGTGGCCGCATTCCGGTCCATAGGCAGAGCTGGTCAAACGCGATCCAGCAATTGTCATTGAGATCAGTGACTGAGCTACCGCCTGGTCCGTCTGCTCCTTCCGCCCCCGTCTAAACCGTCTGCAACACTCGCGAGACGCGACCACGGTTCGTTAAAAGCGTCTGTCAGCGTCTGTGGATGTGCGGTGAAAAGCGACGGAAAGAGCTTGAAAAAAGTCAGCAGAACCCATCCTTTGGGAATGATTATCTACGTTAATGCGAATAGCATCAAACGGTGCGGAGTTATGCGCGTTCGTCAGGTGGCCGGCACACTCTAGATACGCCAGCCCACTCTTGAGGCGATTCTAAATTTGTTGACACTTTCACAGCCCTGCGCACGATCTCCGCAGCCCAGCACGTGCGTTTGTGTCACTTAGGAAGGCGAGCAAAGCACGCGCCATACGCACAAACACTCAAAATGGTACCGACCAGACTTTCTGGCGTCTCAGCTAGTCTCAACCAACGGTACTCTAAACGGTTGTTTATATCTTTACCATAGGACGCGCTTTACAGCGCTGTCACAGCTACCGGTGCGCGCGCGTTCCATGCACGAGGGCTCATTCCGCTCTCGTGAGGCTGAGCACGGCTGCTACATCACCCTCTCCCGAGCGTGGGAGAGGGTGAGCTAGCGGCCGTGCTCAGCCTCACGAGAGCGGAATGAGCCCTCGTGCATGGAACGCGCGCACCGGTAGCTGTGACAGCGCTGTAAAGCGCGTCCTATGGTAAAGATATACACAACCGTTTAGAGTGCGTTGAATGACTGCCTTCATAGCTCTGTGGTTAGCGCGTCTGCCTGCTGATCAAAGGGTCAACGGTTCGAATCCCAGCCGGCGCCGGTCTTTTTTATTTATTTATCGACCCGCGGCGTAAGAGGTTAGATAACCAGATAGATACATAGACGAAATGTGCGTGAAGTATCCAAAGAATGCTATTCGCATTAAAATAATTCACAAAATAAATATGCGGTTTTTCCAGCTTTTCCGTTTCTGTCTTCTTGCGTAGCGTCGGCGAGCGAGGTGGGGTGAGCGTCATGACTCACAATTAAAACGCGACCTAACATAGCCTCCACTATACTGACAAAGCCTGGCAGATTGCCACGAGACGCGGCCGCCGAAGTGGAAAAGGTGGAGCGGCAGACAAGAGGCATGTAACTGACGCGCCGCTGCGGCGAGATGCCGAAACACACTTAAATGTCCACTCATCCTCCTCGCGTTCCTCGCGCCACCGCTTCTTTTCTCGTCGGGTTTGAAAACCATGTTTCGGGTCCTCGCCGCTGCAAAAGCTGTGCTCTGAATACCAGCTTGCCCGAGAAATGCTCTGTGCTACCAGATCCTCGCGCTACAAATCTGCGACCGGGCACTCGATGGCTCCGTCGTCGAACTGCCAGGCTTTGTGAGTATAGAGGAGGCTATGGACCTAAGCACAATCGCTTTAGCAAGCTGGGTGCGCTGCTTCACACTTGAGTGCTAAGGGCCTTCCGAAGCAAAATGACGGACAGATACCCGGACAAACCTGATTCGAGGCGAACACCCGATTGCTTCCAGCCGAATGGCTCGCCAATTCTTACCTGTGAAGCTTCCCTCTCCCTACTGGAACCATGGTCGCAATCACGACGGTTTGCACGATCCTCATAGTAGTGGGACCACTTTTAAGGGAAACTGACACATTTATCGTTATTGTTGTTTATTTTTTTATTTGCATCAAGTACAGCGCACATGATACTCGAGGCTTGTGGAAAAAGCGGTCACAAGACCAGCTTGACAAAGCCACAGGCCCCCACATTGGCCTTAAAACCCGGAAACGAGCAAATCAAGCCAGATAAAGCAAAATAGCGGGTGAGGCCGTAAGGTCAGGACACCGGGCTGCCAACACGGAAAGTCAAAATTATCCTTGCGGACGCCTGAAATGTTCTTATTTCTGCCGAAATTTACCTCGCTTGCCCAAAATGATTATATAGTACTAAATATCCGTGGTTTTCTGCATCACCTCCATTTTTATGATGAAATATATATATATTAGGTAACCTTCACGCCTCGCGTACGATTCTCAAAAATTAGTTTATAGGCACCAAAAGAGTGGTCAAAGCAAATCTGGCGAGGGGTTACCGGGAAATTCAAACTGAGGGATGAATCCCTATCTTCGCATTTATATGTTATGCACGTCATCAGAACACGGTACTGCTTTAATAACTTTTTTTAGCGCTCTTTATTATAGTCAGTCTAAAACAAAAGGTGTAACTGAGCTAGAGTTCTAAAACTCGAAAACATGGAACACGACACACAGTAAGCACCATTTTGTGTATGACACTTCACCAAATAATATTAGCCACGGTAAGTCTGCATCTTGAATATGATGTCTATCTCCAGACATCGCTGTATTTCTTGTGCTCAAGCTTTCTTTTCCGAGAAGGCACAGCGGTGTTCTAGGAAGCTTCGCCGTTGACCATAGTTTTCGCGGTGACGGTGAAAACTGATTTTTGATGAAACAAGTTGTTCGAAGGTTCCTCAGTGTTGTCAGGTGGTCGCGCAACAAACCATCAAACGGATGGAGGAATAAAGCGCGAAACACATGTACGACGAAACCGCCCGATCCGACGTCCGACCGCGCAATACGACGGTCGGAGGCGAGGGTTTTCAACGCTCTCCGGTGCTACGAAAACCCTCTTTTCCCCAAGGTCATTCCGGTAGTCCGCACGTCGGATCGGACGGTTTTCGTCGTACATGTGTTTTCGCGCTTAACCCAAATGTAACCAAAGCCTCTTAAAATGCGATGTTACCTCGAAAGAAAAAAAAAAAAATCACTATATATGACCTATACATTTTCAGATATATATGGTGCCCAAAAATTTCCCCCAAACTAGCAAGATTTCCCTTATTCTCACATAGACCGGAATGCTACCTTAATCTGGGAAATTTCCCTCGGGTTCGCTCCTCTGCCTGGACATTTGTCACGCCTTGCCAAATTCGAGCTCTATTCGTACATACCTGAAACTGGGCAAGCCAACGCCGTTTTGCAAAAATAAGTTTTTTTCTTGTATATTTTTAAAGCTCAACTGAGAAGTGGTGAAATATTAAAAATACTCCGAAAACGGCAGCCGTACATTTTGTATATCCCTATACGGGATGGTCGTCGTCTGCACTCTGTTCGCGATCTTGCTCCCAGGCAATCATCGTTCGTATATATCTCGTTGAAATTATTACTTATCGCGATTATCCCGCGCATCGCCAGCCTTTCTTAGCTCAGCGTTTTCGCGTTCAGCAAGCGACCCGGGAGCGAGCTCGCAAAAAAGTAAGCAGACGACGAACAGGCTGGTAGAACAGGACATTGAAAATACGCTGCCGCCGTTTTTTGCCTTATGTTTAATATTTCGCCACTTCGGAGCTGAGCTCTAAAACTACTAGGCATACAACTTCTCGAGAGGCGACGTTCGCGTGTCCAGTTTTCAGGTATGTAGGTTTGGAATTCGAATTTAGCGAGGCGTGACAAACGTGCTAGTCCTTACAGCGCCTCACCCTGTAGTCACGTGGGGCGCTGCAGGTTCATGAGCCTGCAGCTCTGTAGGGCCGTTTTGTAGCCGGACTGGCGTGAGCGCACTCATGCCAGTCCGGCTACAAAACGCACCTAGAGAGCGCTTCTAAAGGCCTGTACATGCGGCCGTTTGCTGCAAACTATACGTCGGTTGAGATCCTCCTCTAAACATCGCAATAAAAGCAAAACAACTCGCCGGAAAAACAAAACAAGAAAAGAAAGAAACTATTTTCATGATTTGCGGGGTGTATAAACCGCTCGCCGCAAACATCGGCCGCCATGTTTGTTATCGTTTGAACCGAAGCGGAAAAGGCGATCTCGTGATTTTTTTCGAAACGATAATGAGTTTATTTATATCGTTTGCTTCTCAAGCATAAACGCGTGTCCAATAAAAAACGACCTCGGCAAGGAGAAACAATTTTACAACATTCGCTAAACTACGTCTAACGGCATAAATATTCCGCCAGTTGTTTTCGTGAAATTTTTGGAAGTATGTTTACGTCTAGCTTTAAACGTTTTTATTTTTTTCATTTGAGTCTTTTTTCAACACAGAAAGCAAGAATGGTCATTCCGCATATGGCGGTTCACGGCTGATATGTTATATCAAAAGACAGGTACAGAAACATTAAAGAACGGTAGCAGCAATAGTACTTATGCTTTCAATGTGCAAATGTCCAGTCGTAAAGAACACGCGCAGGCATAAAGATAACTAGGTTTTTCGCTTCACATTCACGCAGGGCCATAGCCGCGTCGTTACTCGGGAGAAACTACGTATTCTCAGGTTGAAGCTGCGCGAACATGACACTCGAAATATCGGAACACATAATTTGAATGGCTGGGGTTTATAATCGTTCAATATCTTAATCCTCCGGAAACTGGTAAAAGTAACGAGAAAATTAACGTCGTTACTTCATCGTTATTTAAAAAATCTATACAGTTACAAGCAACTTTTCAGTAAAGTAACGTGTTAGCTTTAAAGTTACGAAAAAGTACGGAAGTTAAAGTAACGTGTTGCTACGCAAGACGGCATCTCAGATGTCAAAATATCCCTATTCAACCTCTTGACTCGGCTGTCACGTGACTGTGATTTCTTGACTCGTTGGACCTCTTGACTCGTTGGATCTCTTAACCCATATATTCGATGTCTTGAGTCGTCGGACCTCCTCGACTCGTTGGATCTCTTGACCCATATATTCGATCTCTTGAGTCGTTGGACCTCTTGACTTGCCGGCTCTTGACCCATATTGTATCTCTTTACTCTGCCGTCACGTGACTGTGTGATCTCTTGATTCGTTGGATCTATTGACCCATATTACATCTCTTGACTCGTTGGACCTCTTGACCCATATTATATCTCCTGACTCATTTGACCTCTTGACCCATATTAGATCTGTTCACTCGTTGAACCTCTTGACCCGTATTGGATCTCTTCACTCTGCTGTCACGTGACTGTTGAATTTTTTTTGACTCGTTGGACCTCTTGACCCATATTATATCTCCTGACTCATTTGACCTCTTGACCCATATTAGATCTGTTCACTCGTTGAACCTCTTGACCCGTATTGGATCTCTTCACTCTGCTGTCACGTGACTGTTGAATATTTTTGACTCGTTGGACCTCTTGGCCCATATTATATCTCCTGACTCATTTGATCTCTTGGCCCATATTATATCTCTTTACTCGTTGGACCTCTTGACCCGGACCAGATCTCTTTACTCGTTGTACCTCTTAACCCATACTGGATCTCTTTACTCCTGCTGTGCCACGTGGCTACTGGATCTCTCGACTCGTTGGACCTCTTGACCATAAGCTACATGCCATGGGGCTGACTAACTCCCCGTTGTCTAAACAAACACACAACAGAATTGTGCGCCTCGAAGCAAGGCCGTATTGTTAGGTTTGCCACATCACCTGCTGTAGGCTGGGCGCAGTCTGGACATCACTGCTTCGGCAAGTATTCGGGTTCAATCGTTGAGAAGACAAGTCACAGCCGAACGCCGTCGGAGCCCTCGTGCCCAATCAAAGCCCCGCGGTTGGACCGTGGTGGATGACGTAGAAGACCACGCCCTCGCTGTCCAGGGGTGTCGCCTTGTCGCTGAGCCTGTCAGGGAGCGCATCTTTTCCCAACTGGCCCTGCATTGCAATGCTGGATTGATCCGACGCTTTGGCTTAAGTTAACTTGGCTTGGCGTTTCTGCTTTTTTTTTTGGCGTGTGCACACACTTTTGGATTACTCAATACAAGTATTTAAATTACTTGTAGGTCATTACGTTTTGGAGTAATTTTGTAATCATTTGAATACATTTATTAGTAAGTAATCACGAGAGTAATCTTACTATTTTTTGGAAGTGATCCAATTACTTGTAATAGTTACTATTTTCGCCTCCCCTTTCTAGTGACGATATTTTTTTGTACAAGTTTCCTACCCAGGAATATTCGACCGAAGTGGCCGACAGGAGGAATGTTTACAAAAATTGGTGCATTGAGGAGTTGTTTATACTTAGGTGTTTTGAACCTAATAAAAAAATAGAGTATACGAAAAACCCGTTTTCAAACCGACAAGAAATTTTTGGTTCTGAAAACCTGAGTTAATCGGAAAAATAACGGTTACTTCTTCGAGTAAAGGCGAATTACTTTTTTTCTCAAGTAATCGAGTAATCTAATTTCGAATGCTTTTTAACCGAGAGTTATTGTCATTACAGTCGATCGCTTTTTTCGAGTAACGTAGGCTAGGGTGGCGCAAGCTACCGCCCTTTGCAAAGGGTATAGCCATTAACATCCATCCATCCGTCCGGAACAATTGGGCACAAGCGTTGCGTCACGGTTCGGCGGGACACTCGGACGTTCGAGCTCGAGGTCGGATTCAACGACTGCGTCCACGGGCCGTTTTCGGAGTTGCGAAAATTTCCGCATAAGGTGGCGCCACCTGTCGAGCCAAACTTCGTTGCCCGGTCAGTCATTGACAGCTCAGAAGCGCACGACGTAGCGACTCCCGTGCATCCTAATAAGAGACATATGCGAAGAAAAACAAGATTTAAACAGCTTGGATGGAAAAAGGATGTCATAAAATAAATTTACAGTGACAAACAGTATTATGTAGAGCCATATTTATGGAGCGAAACGAATTTGTAGTTGGCGACTGCGGGAGCCCGCGGAAAAGTAGTAATAGCAGTCACGTGACTGGTCACTAGTCACGTGGTAGACCTGTGCGCCGCCGCCGCAAGTTACGCCTGGAGCTCTAGCGCCGCAAAATCCCTAGAACGACACCGCCGGCACCTGCGCTCGCAGTAGCGGTGCGCGCCGCCGACTGAAAACATTTTTTTTTATTTATACGCAAAAAATACAAAAGATGTCGTTAAGAAAAAAAAAGTCTTCAGAAGTTTTATTTCATTAAAACATAAAAAAATTGATAAATCGCAGAAAAGTTATCACGGTCGTCGTCATTAGCGACTTTTCTCCTGCCATGCCGCCAGCATCAATTTCTGACCGGCGCACGGGTCTCATCACATGGTGCTTGCGCTCTTTCGGGAGCTCTAAAAGTTACTTATTTATCTTCATTTTTTTGTTGCACTTGATACGAAGATTAGTAAGTAATTTTAGAGCCCATACGAAGCTCCCGAAAGAGCGCAAGCACCACGTGACTATAGCCGAGATTCACGTGACTTTAGTGGCAACTTTTTCGCGAGCTCACGCGGGCACCTACTACAAATTCGTCTGCAAGCCGTAAATATAGCTCTGAATTTATTATTATTTTTTTGACGGGGGGGGTGTGACGTCCTTTTTGCATTTAGGCTGTAAAAAAGAAAGTTTCCTTTGCATATATGTTTTATAAAGAGTTTTAGAATAACGTTCGTAATTTTAGCGTACGTCAGCGCTAAATTTAGCGCTAAGCGTTAGCACACGTTACTAGAAAGTAATTTAAAATGTTACGCACAAAAAAAAAGAAAAAAAATAATCACCAGGGGGTTTGAAATGAATCCACGCAGTACTTCGTTGACTGGCCTCGTCAGATGCCCTTCGCGCGGTTTAGCGCGTGAGTATCACCCATAATTTTCGACATATTTCTTCGCGTACGACTAGATGAGAAAGGGAGCGTGTAACTGTCCGCGTTTCTAGCCTCAACTCGACTGGTCGCTTTCTACGTGAAGATTTATTTTTTTTTCACGTTTTTTGTTTTTGCGTACGAGCAACGACCGTTTTTTTCCGACAGAAGCGCTAACAACTACCGAAGAGCAGCGAAGGTCGATTTAGAAACCAATCGCACCGCAGGACATTACTTCCCCCGGAAACCCATAAGCTCTTTCTAATGTTGTCATTACCGCAAACAAAGAAGCAATTTCCTCCTTTGAATTGGGCATTCCCATTCGCATACAAAACGTCGCTCTGTTTACGGGACGGCTCCAAGGGCTACGTGCGTGTGTTTCTATCCGACGAGGAAAGGGTGCGCAGTTTACCGATAAGTGTCCGCAGTAATTTTACTCAGCTCTGTATGGGTGCCCGCGCCTAACGCCAAATATCACGCGGTTGAATGCTAGCGCCATGTAACACATCGCCGGTCATTTTCATCATTTTTTTTCGTAATGTCCAAAGAAGAAATATCAAAAAAAAAATAAAGCGCACGCTATTATTCTCTATATTCGCTTTTCTCACCTCCTATTCCCTTCATTCCCACGGTACTGTCATCTTAGGGGTGACCCGAAGGGAATAAAACTGTGGTTTTGCTCCCTACGTTCTTCCCTGAGTTCGGAATAGGAAAAATGAAGGTGGGGAAAAGGGAGTAAAGTGCAGTTCTACCACCTTTCTTCTCCACTAAAGTGACAGTGCGGGTGAGAGCCACGCGCGCGCTTGCCGGACCAATCTGCCGCCTCCTTTTTCATCGCACGGTCCCGCTCTCTGTGCGTGAATATGGGGGGAGGAGGCGTGATCACGTGGCGATAGGAAGGCATATGATTGGTTCCGGGAGCGCGTTGCTTTCACCCCACTGTCAGCTTAGGGCGAACGGAGCGTAATGCCGCACATCGGGACGCGGCCTCCTTCCTCGATGGATTCTTTGGCGATATGCATGGTCTGCGTTTCGATTTCCCGAGACCCCATAGACGCTTTACACGTGCCAGATTGAGCCGCCATAGCCGACCTCTCTCTTGTCTTACCGAGATGCCAAGCCAGCGAAACGTACGTTTCCGAGCCTCCACCACAGGCCTACGCTGGGGAGAACGACGTAGCAGCCCCTAAAGGGGCAATAACCTGTCCCGCTGTGGTAAGAATGAAGTGCAGCGAACGTAATAAGAGGAAACAAAAACTGAAGGGCGGTTATGGCGGCGCCCAGTGCACAGCTGCTGTAAAGCGTCTCAAGAAGCGCAAAGTGCACCGACGAAACCAATCAGGTACTGCAAATGCGCCGCGACTGTGTGCCTTTTCTTTTCTCTTTCTGCGCGTGGCTGATTCTAGCCGCGACTAATAGCAAATCTAGAAATGCAAGGAGCTCCGCGACGGTGCATTTTGGGTGCTACTGCTTGATTAGCTCCGCCGAATCGTCCTATCGCCGGCTGCGGGCGGACTTGAAGTGAGGATGTATACACGAACTCAACTCTCCTACGTCACGCCGCGGTGGTGGCGCGTCGAGCGCACTTCCGGTCTGGGGCGGTGGGCAGAAGTCGCCGTGCGAGACATGCGTTCATGTGTTCTTTTGAAAGAAACCAGACAAAAAACCTGCCTACTCGTCAAAATGCTGCGATGGGGGCTGTACCAAGAGAGTCTGGAAAGGTTCGAAGATCAGTTTTCATCTGTTTCTGCCCCCTCCGTTCGTCCGAGAACGTGGATAGTAGCCGTGAAAAGGGCAAACCAGACGCTGTCGAACTACGATTGCTTGTGCGGGCAACACTTTGTGGTCGCCAGATGTATTTGTTTTGTTCCAACATGAACGAGAGAAAACCGCCAAATTGTCCGGACCACCCACGGGTTTAGTGCGTCTTCAAATTCACACGGTCGCCCGATCGTTCGAACTTTCGTCTGTTTTTTCAAACTTGTCTGCTTTTTGTCGTCTGCTCGTTCAAACAAAAGTTGCCTGTAGACCAAACTTTGACCCGGTGATTGCAATAAGAAGTAAATGCAGGCCTCAAAAGTCTTAAGTAGGCTCGGTGTAAACAGTAGATACAAGATGTTGATCATTGGTACCAGTGGCCATCACCGACTTGTTACGCTTGGTCTGTTCCTGCTTCCGATTTTCAGTATCGACGTCGATCATCGCCGCTACCTTCTACACTTTTGCAGCACGAGCGACGTCGCGACCGTAAATAGCTAGAAGGATCTCATCATGGTTTTGGCGTCCATTCTGCGGCGTTCATGCGAATGAATTGCCGCACGTCAAATTATTTACGCAAAATTTAGCGGCGTAACGAGCCTTCATAATTTAGTTCAGGCGATTAAAGGGGTAAGACATTGCTATGAGGACGTCGAATCGACAATTCCAACGCTAAAAAGAGTATGCAGACTCACACAGATGCCGACAACGTGACATTCCAATGGTTTGTTGACGCGGGACGCGGTGCTTCTTGCCCGCACTCCATTGCGCATGCGTTCGAACTGTCGTCTGCTCTTTCAAACTTGTCTGCTTTTTGTCGTCAGCTCGTTCAAACGAGAGCGCCCCGTAAACCAAACGTTGACCCGGTAATTGCGATAAGAACTAAGTGCAGGCCTCAAAACACTTTTGAAGGTTGGTTGGGGTAAGTAGGCTAAGTGTAAACAGTAGATACAAGAAGATGTTGATCATTGTTACCAGTGGCCATCACCGACTTGTAATGCCCGATTCTACTTGCGGTTTTCAGTATCGACGTCCACCATCTCAGCTACGGTCCACTCTTTTGCAGCCCGAGCGACGTCGCGACTGAAAATGGCGAGCAGAATCTCATCGTGGGAGTCAGGCTTTAGCGCCCGTTCTGCGGCGTCCACGTGAAATGAAATCGCCGCACGTCACATTATTCACGCAAAGTTTTGCCTCGTTAATTGTGCTGAAGCCACTCAAGTAGTCAGACATTGTTAGGAGGACGTAGAATCAACAATTTCAACGTGAAAAAGAGCAAGGGGACTCCCACCGACGCCGACAACAACGCAATTCAATGGTTTGTTTATGGGCGACGGTGGGCTTCTTGCCCACCGTCCACCGCGCATGCGCGGCGCCGGTGGCGTCCGCTAGGGGCGCTCCGGTTTGTTTGTAAACATGAGTTGGTGTATATAGTCCTCGCGAGTTTTCCATCCGAGCCTTTGTTTCGTGTAGTTTATTTCTAGTCATCGGTGATATGAACGAAGGTGAACCTGACACAGCTATGAGTAACCTTTTCTACGGGTGCGCGCGAACCATCTTAAAATAGCGGCACTTCCGGTAAAAAATCCTTTTTTTTTCGCGCGCACCGGTACGCGCGCAATTTCTCATCACTTACGTGATAACAGAGATTGCGTCACCACCTGGGTCGACCTGTCTTCTCGCTTGTTACATTGATGGTGTTGTCTTCCTCTCCGGTGTTTCTCCGCGTTTGTTGTTTTAGAGCATTTCAGTAATACCACCCCAGTCCCGAAATTGTGTCCGTCTGTCCCTCCGCGACGTCACCTGATGCGTGACCTTATACACCTTGGGGAAAACTGACGGCACGTCACCATTACGTCGACTCAGTTTCCCCGCTAAATAGAGCGGAAAAAGTCGCGTCTTAGACACCGATCCAGTTTCCTCGATAAATTTGGCGGGGGAAATCGACGTCACGTGACCGGACGTCACGTCACCTATACAACCGTTCAGTTTCCCCGCTAAAGTTAGCGAGAAAATATTCGTCATGTGACAGACCAATTCCCTGAACAATTTCCTCACCAATTCCATATTGCCTATTAAGCATTTGATGCATTACATCACCTTAAAAGTAAACGTCGTGGCCATTTTTCTTCTTTGTATTTGTTAGGGGGGGGGGGCAGTGAGGGATGCGTTGGTGGAGGCGCGCGATGTCGGACAGTGACGAACAAGCGCAACAAGCCATGCTTGGGTAGCACTCGAAGAATCTCAAGAAGGTTGGGCTCACTGCAAGGTGAGCCCGACCTCGTTGAGATTCTGTCCAATCTTTGGGCAAAACATGCCCTAAGTGGAAGAGAATTCAAAGTGGATTCTCTTCGGAATCCAAATCCAGAAACAAGAATCCAAAGTAGAAGAGAAAGGTACAGGACGAGAGAAGGTAACGGCTCAAACTCGGCTGACTCGTTTATTCAGCGGGATCTTCATATAAACAACATTCCAAAGTCGCCAACCGACCACCACATACGTAAACATACCGCCCACAAGTTCAGAACGCAAGCACATACAAACGGTTCGACATGCCTGCTACAGTCAGGGAAGTTTGAGACGTTGCCTCGCGTCATTCTGTTTAACAACTTTCCTGCACTTCTTGTTCTCCACCTAATCTCAGGTGGTTAACAAAGGAAAGGCCATATCGACAAGGTAATCAAACACGCATGTTAGACTTGCGACCACGAAGGAATATCTTCTTGCTGCTTCGCCGGTGACTGGACTTTAGCACACGCATGTTTCATTTGACAGCGCTGCCCAAATTCCAAAATCTAGAAGAAAAAAAATCCGGGAAAAAAAACGCGGAGAGAAATGTTGGAGAGTTTGAGAGGCGAACACGATGAAAATAAAGCAAAAACGTAGGAGCTAGGACTGCGTAGGAGGTCACGTGATCTTTGTCACCCCGCCACTGCGTGACGTCGAGCAAGAAAAGGCGTCCCGTTCCGGTATCTGGGAGAACGTCATTTTGCTCTCGCCACACCACTAGGAAGTGTTCACGTTTTAATCGCGACCCTGAATTGCGATACAGTCATTAATTTCTTTTTTTCTTGTATATTTTCCTTTTTCTAAGGTCGTGCTTTTCTTCTTTTTTTTGTTTTGCATATCGGATTTCTGAAATACAAAATTAAAAATGACCGTAAATGAGAAAATAAGTCCTATATATAGCTTTAGATGGTAGTTAAAGGAAATCATGCGAAGCGTATCTGATATTGTTGCGTGCGTGGATGAGTTGTGAGTGAACGCACGCGAGCTGCCACGCGGAGGGACGGGGTTCGAATTTCCGCTCGGCCAGCACCTCCTAGAATGGATGGATGTTAATGGTTATACCTTTGTAACGGGCGGTAGCTTGCGCCACCTAGCCCAAGAAATGGCGGCCGCCGATGTTGCTTCACAGAGTTTGGAAAAAGGCTCTAGTCCGTACCCTTTGGAACGTTGTAGCGCATTCTAGTCTTTCATCGATTGTTGTGGTTCGGTATGCGGTCCTGAACGTACGCACGTATAAACGCAGCGGTAACGCGCTGCCCGTCGGTCTAAGACCGACGGCACCTTCACTGGATGCTCCAGGGAAGTGAAAACGGGAGTAGAACGCGGCAAGTCGTGAGCGCCGACATCGGTGGTTCGAGAGAAAGAACGGGAAAGGGAGCGACAGAGGAGCGGAGGAAGAAAGCTGAGGATATATGTTAGGCTTGCTCGTGTTGCCGCGCCGAGTTGAAGTGGTTCGAGTGCTCGTCAAACTTCATTTATTTTTGGGCAACGTGCGCGATGCCCACGTATATCTGCAGAAGGAAGCTAGAAAACTGCTTCGTTGCATATTTCACAGAGTCGCAACGAATGCGGAGAGCAAGTTCGTCTGCTTTTTTTTGCAGGGTTCTGATGGCATCAGAACGCCGAGCTCTGATTGAAGGATAGTAGGTAGACTCAAGGCAGGCTGCCTTGAGGTCTACCGGTCACTATCCTTCCATCGCAGCCAATCAGAGCTCTGCGTTTTGACGTCACTATACAACTCCTGCAAAAAGAAGCAGACGAACTTGCGCTCCGCCTATATGGTCCCATCGGGGCGTCCGCGTCTGCGCCCCGCCGTTCTGAAGCTGCCGAAATGCACAAGATCGTTCCCTCTAGATTTATGTGGTAACCCTATATGGCACGGGCTGTCAAGCTGAGCTAGTTGGTTCATTGCTTTCGATGGGCCAGCTGAATGGCGAAGAGTGGCGAAGATTCTTCGATCAGGGACATGGCGTCAGGTCCGCCTACTCGCAGATTTCCTACGAGTTAAACGCCTCAGACACAACTTTTTCCTGCACCACCTGGAAATGACAAGATTCGCAACGGAAAGCCTATGGACCCAATATTTTCTCCCAGCGTGGAAGCACCTCATTGACAACAAACGTCACGACAACCACCAAAAGGTCACCGCCTCGGGTCATCGGGGAAGTCAGCCTTTCAGCGCAAGCCAAAAAGGCACTTGAGCAAGGTCCGAAATATGCTATTCGACCAGTGCTTAGGCCTGTCGACAAAGTCGCGCTAGTTAGGCACATCGCGTCCAAAGCTTCAGAAGAGAAAGCAACGCAGACCATCAATGAAGGCATCGATTGCCTTGCAAGCCTAAGGAGCCCTGTGCACCGAAAATGTGAGTTTCGGGCCCACAGTGCGTGAGTTGCAGATGAAAGATCTAAAACTATGCGTAGTCTGAGAAATCCGGGGATTCGTCGTCCTCAACTCAAGGAAGTATACGCAGAAAAAGTCAATCAAGCCATCGCCTAGAATTTTATTCCGGCAGAGGAAAAAGGGACAACTACAAAACGAGCTATCCTGAAGATACTTGAAGCTGTAGCCACCTTGGGGGCATCTCATAACAAAATTCAAGGGAACAAAAGGAAACGAATAGTCAGTGTTTTTCTCAGCCAAGACGCATAAAGAAGGCGTTCCGTTTCGGGCCATCGTCTGAGAAAGAAATACTTGGCAAGCACGCGTATACAACTTTTCTAGCTAAACAACTAATCTCTCAAGTTCAGGCACAAGACCCTTCAAGATATCGAACTCAGAAAGAGTGATCTCCTTCCTTCAAGAAAATGGGTGCAACATGGCCCCTTGTTTTTCCCTGGACATCCAAGACACGTACTATTCCACTCCCACGCAGGCCTCGTGAAAGTACTTCGGGAGACCGTTGAAGAGCGAGGCATCACATTATTCCAAAACGCGGCGGGAATGTCCCTAGAAAGTTTTTGGAGCTCTTACGTGTTTACCTTATACGGCGACGGTAGTAGCCCATCAAGAACAGCAGTTTGTTCAGAAGAGCGGGAAGTGTGGCCCCTTGCCTCAGTGACGTGTTGCTCGCAGCATCCGGGATCGCCATCCAACAAGTTGTGAAAGATCCCCGGATTGAAGTCATATTTCGGTATAATGATGACTTTCTTGATTCTGTGTAATAAGGAAGCGGAAGAGCCAAGGAACGGATGTCGGGAATACGTCCTGAGATGCTTTGAACAATGCTGCAGGGGTTTGACGTTCACCCATGAACTACCTGTAAATGAAAACTATTTGGTTTCTTCATCTCACCTTAGAATTCAAAGGAGGCCACGTTTATTGGAGATATCAAGTCGATTCCTGCAAAGGATTTGTACCGTTCGACTGCGCCCTTACAAAAAATTTATATCTGGCCAGATCTGAAGATTTCAGATATGGCCATATCAAAATTGGCCACATATAACCTGATATGGTATATCTGCCAGATATAGCCTCATAATGCCAGATATAGCCTGATATCCCTGGCCAGGTATGGAAATCCCAGATCTGGCTAAGTAAGGAAATTCCAGATCTGGCCAGACATATCAAAAGGACACAAGCCTGAAATTAGCACTTTATATCTTTTTATTGTCTACAATTCTCCCAAGTGCCCCGGCCCGCACTCGAGGAATTATAGGAACGGTGATCCTTCAGCTCCCTAGTGATCGCTAGTTTTGACCAATTCCATGGTTACACAGTTTCGAGTGTAATTCGTAGTCACCCTGAACAAGCGTCCCATAGGGCTCAAGGACCTGTCATATCACTTTTAAAATTTCTCGTCAATGGCAGCGTTTATGATACTGTGCATTCTGTCCAACCTTCAACCAGGCTGAGGCGCCGAAATCTCTTACAATATTATCATTCTCGTGATTGTTGTTTTAGCAGGAATTACTTAAAAGCCGAGAAATCACAACAACCAAAACCGGGATTTAGCTCGGATTCAGCGGAGCTGTTTCTAGCATTTTTAGCGTTTCTAACTTAATATCAGCGTCTTTGAAGCTGTACGAGAATGATAATAATGTAAGAGATATGTCTGCAGCTCATCCAGGTTGAAGGTTGAACAGAATGCACAGTACTGACATTGGCGAAAAATGTTAAAAGTGATATGACAGGTACTTGGTTTCAATACGACACTTGTTCAGGGTGACTCCGAATTACACTCAAAACTGTGTAACCATAGAATTGGTCGAAATTTCCGATCACTAGGCAGCTGAAGAAACACCGTCCCCATGATTCCTCGAGTACGGGCCGAGGTGCTTGGGGGATTTAGCAAATTGTCTATTCCGGCGTAATGTTAACACTTCAAAATAATTAATTCTACATTGAAATCCTCGTGAAAATTAGCACAAATAATCTCAAACTTAAGCTTGCCAAAGCTGAAGTTTGGGATTATTTGTGCTAATATTTAGCTTGCGAACAATGAGTCATTCACATTTTGCTAACAAAGTAAATCTTTAACTTTTTTTAACTTTTTAATATATTGAAAACCGGCCGCCAGATAAAGCTGTATATACGCCAGATAAGGCTGTGTATACGCCAGATAAGTCTGTATATACGCCATATCAGGCTGTATATACGCCAGATAAGTCTGTATATACGCCAGATAAGTCTGTATATACGCCATATCAGTCTGTATATACGCCAGATAAGTCTGTATATAGGCCGTATATAATCATATAATGTTTGATATGGCCAGATATGTCCAGATATAATATTTCCATACGGTGCGAACACGAAGAAACTGTAAAACGAGGGGTCACCACCACAACACTAACATCCGCCGTGCAGACTAGGTTGATACAAGTTTCGACATGCAAATATCTAGGCTACTTGAAGCTGGCTATCCGAACACGATTCTGGTAGCAATAGGCGAAAAGATCTGCAAGAATTTAAAGCCCGGTCCGGGAGACGTTCAACAAACAAAAAAAGAAGCCTGGAAGCCCCGTGGTGGTAGCGCCATATCTTTGTGGCATTACCCACAGGCTAAAGAAGATAGTATAGCCCCGGTAAGGAGTACGCGTATGTTCCGCGCCGAACGGGGCCTATCACATGTGTGGCAAAATCAACGAAGGACAAAACACACACGAAAAACTATGTGACATGGCACACAAGACCATGCAAGTACGCCCAATGTCAAAAAGAGGTCATCTACAAGATTCCATGACGTGCGGGAAATGTTATATGGGCCAAACCGGACGCTGTATCAACGATAGAACAAGAGAACATGCCGCATCGTTACAGAAGCAGCTTCCTGCCGTACATGCCAATGTCGAAGCAAGACTGCTTGAAGTCGACATTGTGGGAAGAAGCAGAAACCAACTCGCACGTGAATGGCTTGAGGCCCTAGCCATGAAGGACAAGGAGGAGGAATGTGTCAGTTCCTCTTCAGCTGCACTCCATCACAAGGAGGAAACGTTCCTGCGGGGGGCCACGGCGTCTGGGCAAAGATAAAAGAAAAAAGAAGAATGCGCAACCGCCTCATCCCTGGAAACGAAAAAAAAAAACGGCTGAAAGGAAAAGAAAATACGATTTACGCGAGAAAAATGAGAAAAAAAAATATTAATTGCCCGAAAAAAAGAAAAAAGGAGCATTAAACAGTTCCAAGTGCAGCAGTGTGAAGGGTGTTTTTTTGTGTGAGGTGTAATCTTTGTTCAGCTGACCCATCGAAAGAAACCATATGACTGCGGTTTGGTCAACAAAATTTTGTAAAAACGAAAAAAAAAGGAAGGGAAGCACACTACCGTTTGCGGTAATGTCAACACCGCCGCTCTTGCTGCCAGACGAACAAAAGTAACGAGCTTCGAGACCATTTTCCTATATGAGAAGGCGTTCGTTTTGCTGCGCTTTCCCGGGTGCCTGACGGAATTTGTAAATCTTTCGTCGTAAGAGGGACATTAAAGAGTCGTTAACGGGTTCGCCCCGCTGGTTCGCTAGTCAGTCCGGGAGACAATAAAAAGGACGCTGAGACGTTCCGAGAATAAATGGACTTCACCTAAATTGTGCGCAACTCGGGCGCCCTCTGGGGGACTGGTGGCCGCTGAAAAAAATCCGTGTGCTCTAATCGCCTAATAAAAAACAAACAAAAAAAACGTTGCAGGTTGTGCAGGCCCAGGGCAGGAGCCGTAACCTTTTGGCGGCCATATTAGTCGAGAGTGGCGAATCCTGTGGATGGCTGTATAGTGGCGAATAGTGCATGTTGGCTCGACGCACGTGGGCGACTGTGGCTTAGCGCGCGCGGTCGGTTCCTGCCGGCGAAGGGCGACTCGTCCGTTCTCCGAGAAGGCAGCGTGCACCGTCGGAGGCCTTTCTTTCACGAACCGAGCTTCATCGATACTTCATAAACCGTCCTCCTAGGCACGTGACAGCCATACTCATAGTCGAGTAATCTGCGTGCCGGAAGGTTTCTGCTACTATGCGACGAAATTACTTATTCCATATAGGTGCAAGGTCGCGGTATACGGTCTGCGAACCATGGCACGCGAACGCTACATCAATTTCAAGCAAATTTTCTCGGTGATTTAAAAAAAAAAAGAGTCATCTTGGAACGTCGTTACTGAAGCACTTCTATATATGTAACGAGACACTGTTTCCCAACAAGCCCGTCTTTGGCCACACCGGGTTTTGGGCACCCGGTGTGGCCAATAGAGCCATAACGAGACTGCAGCCAATGCTACAAGCGCGAGAGCACGACGTCGAGGCCTTGAAACGTTCTTGCGCAGGACGAGCGCTCGCGCTAGGAGGGCACGTCTCAGAGCCAGGGGCGCGGGCCAGCTCGCGCTCGGTAGCTTCGGACGAGTTAAAAGCATGCGCCAGAAACCCCTCCCATTATACCGGCAGTCAGTGTTCCTCCGCAATGCGCAAATAGTCCGCTACAGAGGGCCACGGCCCGCTGACGAGGAGAATGATGCATACCTCTCACCCGAAAAAAAAAAAAAAAAAAGAAGACAACGCTGGAGACGAAGAAGAAGAAGAAAAAAAGGCGTTTATTTGATTCTGTTTAGCAATCGAGTTAGGGTACACTCTAATCGAGTGATCCCTCTTCTCGCACGCCCTGGGCGAAGTGCTCATCGTGTCCCGGAGCTCAGGGAGACAAAGAACTCAAATCTCCAGCGCCTAATCCTGTAGTTACTCAGTTAGCTCGAAAACACGCTCGGTGTTGGATACACCTTCGCCCCATTTGAAACTTCATCCAAAAAGCTCCATTTGAACCATCATCGCCATTTTGTTTTATTCATCCATTCTATACAATTCATCTCATTGCCATTAGACGCGGCTCTCCTGAGCTAAACGAAATATCAATACCAGTATCAATTCGCATTTCAACTGTCGTTGAGCGCAGACGGAGAAGCTTACAGAGCCTCGAAGATATATATCTTCGCTCTGGATTGTCTTGCCTTGAGGTCTTCCCCGTATTAGCAAATATCAGCATTTTCTCACATCTCATCTCTTATTGTGCGCGAATGTTTGTTGTTAAGCAAACCTACCAATACATTTAGAAAGTAAGTTGTAATTTGAGTGAAAGTTACTAAGAAAACGTATCTACTCATTACCGACATAGAAATGTAATTGAAACTTAATAAATTACCCCAAGTTTTACATAAGCAGCTTGTTTTAGATCAGCGGAAACTACTGAATCAGTCGATTAGAGTACGAACTGGAGCGCGTACCCTTTTTACAACCTTCAAAAATAAAGGGAGTTCATTGCACCAGCACTCACATCACTCTATTTTGCTATTGAGAAGGGTGTATTACTAGTTTAAAATTAGGGTGCTGAAAGGGTGTAATCGATGGTGCAAGTCTGCGGAACACCGCTTGTAGACCCTTAGAATGGTGTAAAACTTCTTAGTGTGCAGGAAGCATGGTTTCTGGAGATCGCCCAACTATGGCGATAACTCACTCTTCTGTCTCTAAGCATCCTAGAAATCCATAAGATACGAAGATACGCGGCCGACTTCCCCATTAAAAAAAGCAATCAAAGATCGGAACACACCGAGGTCATCTCCGGCGATGGGAGGAGCAGTAGAGCCAAGGATACTCGCGACTCCGACCGGCGGAACAGGGGAGTAAAATCTCGAATGCGCGCGGCTCGTTGCCCATACAGCCCGGACTACGATTCAACTACAGTGACATGAGAATGGCCACTGTAGTTCAACTAGACTTGTACACGTTACTGAAAAAAGTAACCGATTACAATTACTTCACTGTAAAAAGTAACCGATTACAGTTGCGATTACAGCCTCAAAAAAGTAATCGAAAAATCACTCTAAAGTAATCGATTACTTCCCACGTTACTTTTCATTCAACTGTTTATTTATTACGGTAGCATAATCCTTGGAATCTCGCGCTCAGTTGTTAAAAAAAAAAAAAACAACCTTGATCGTTTTTGTTTAAAGCTCAGTGAGTGAGGCCAACACACCGAATCCCTCTTGTGGAAAACATATACATAAAAAGATGTGCTGTTTAAATACATTGCTCACAAGAGGCTGGATAATGTCATACCCTGACGTAGTCTCCGTTGTACCCCAAAAAAATGTACCCAGGGAACGAAGCATAGTGAAGTGAGCCTACTAATCCTCGAGGTCCCGTGCACAATGGTTTCCAAAAAGAGACAAAAAATTGGCCGTTGCCCAGAGCTCACTGACTCCAGCACATCTACCCTCCCCCCCCCCCCATACACACATTCTTTTCCAAGAAAAAGTAAAAAAAAATGTAAAAAGTAGAGAAAAATTGTGATGTGTAATTTTATAATCGATAACAAAAAGTAAATCAATTACAAGGATCGTTACTTTTTAAAGGAAGTAATTGAAGCGTAACAAAATTACAGTAAAATGTAATCGATTACAAGTAATCCATTACTTGCAACGCGTTACGTGCAAGTCTAAACTCAACCCAGTTCCGGAAAAAAAAAGCACTGATGGGTGGATGGATGTTAACAGTGCTATACCCTTTGTAACGGGCGGTAGGTTGCGCACCTAGCCACGAGAGAACGCGAATTTCGCTGTCGTCCCGGCGTCCCAACTCGTGGCTGCGACCTGCTGCGGAACAGGCGTCTGCCACCAGGCCAGGTTGTTCCAGGAGGGGGCATGCCCCCCCCCCCTTTGGACGCCTGTCGCCATACACCACTGCGTGCTGTGCGCCGAGGATCGCGGCTGGCGACAGCGTGACACTTTTATGACGTCATCAGGCGGAAATCGAGGCAGCACTTTTGGGATGCGGTAGTCACACCAGTTGGAACTATACCGTTTCAGCTTGGGTCCAGACGCCGATGCTACAAGCACGAGCGTCCCTGAACAGTGCCCGTACTGCAGTGCGCGTGCTTGGCAGGGACGCTGGAAGCCCGGAGCTCGCGCTGTAGCATCGGCTGCGTCTGGACCCAAGCTGAAACGAAAGTGCCTACAGTCTGTCTGTCTCAGGGTAAGACATCTATTGTTGCACTGAATGTTCAGCGTATGCGCTCTCGGCACTCGGTGTGTGACCATTGCCAAAGCTACGCATCGAACTGAGTGACACCGATTGCGTACTTCAAAATGCATAAAAACGATTGGGCGTAAAATGGCGAGATGTCACCACTCGCAAAGCGCGCGTGTGTATGAAGGCACTCATTGGAGACATCTTCCGGGCACCGTATAGTGGCAGTCAGAGGAACTTCGTAGACTGAAAAGCCTTCACGTGACAAAGTTTTCATATGATTCGTATGGTCTCGATCTGTTTCTTAAACAAAAATGAGAGACGTTTACAAATCTCTGTATGCGAAACTAGGCGTCAGCTCTTGAGGAGGAGGGGAGGGTAGCCCTTCCTCCTCTCCTCCTTCCTACTGCCGCTGAATTTGTTCATTGGTTACGTGACACAGTCGTGACGTCATTTCCCCGCTAAATTTAGCGAGAAACTGAATTGGTGTTCAGGTCACGTGACGTTGATTTCCCCGCCAAATGTAGCGGGAAACATCCCATAACGCGACGCGCGCGGTTACGCCGACGCCGCTCAACCCGGAAACGGACGCCTAAGAGCTGCTCTCTAAAAAAAAAAAAAATAAGTGTTAGTTACATATTTTGATAGTCCATTTTAGGCGGAGTAGGAAATTCCGCTAATTGTCGGCACCGCTAAATTATACTAACTGACATTTCACAATGGTGACGTTAGGGAAAAAAATCTATTTTGAATACGGGCATTTGCCGCGGCCTACTTAGCGTATGAGACGAGGCCCGTTGCGTAAAGACTGACATTTTTCTTCCATAAAATTTGCCAGATGGGATTGAAGGGCGCATGTGAAATGACCTCCGCCAGCTTGACCAAAGTCGAATGCCAGGCATTTCACGGACCTGTCTAGACAGATATTTGTTCGTCCGAACAAACGTGCAATGTGCATTTCGGCGTCGCCAGCGACAAAAACCAAATCCCTATAATCCGGCATCGAGAACCCTGCACTCGATTTATTTCCACGCAAACGGCTTCTTTTCGCCGTCACATATTGCTGACCCGAGGCATTCTCGAGCTGTCGTTTGAGAGTTTTGTTTGATTTTAATCCGGCGTGTCCCAACCCTCGTGCTGAAAAAATCACTCGATTTAAATTGGATAGCCTGAGAAAATCCTTACACCTGGATGCTCCAGTGATGGAGCCGGGCGCGGTGAACAGTTTCTTTAAATTGACGAATAAACCGACCTGCAGGATTCTTCCTATTTCAAAATTAATTAAGGACGTTTAACGCATCTGGGTGTAATATCATAAACCGAAACAGATCGTCTGATGTTGACGTTATCAATATTCCGAGGAAGTAACAAAAACATTTCCGATAAACGTTCGTTACCATTCTCTTATTTCCCATATAACCGAAATCAACAGTTTTTGATTTCTTGCGAAGACAAAGCTTTCGGAAAACACACATAGGGGCTCAGACGCCGACTGTTTCTCTCGCCTTTCTTCGGGTCCGAAATGCGCAATGATAAACATACCTTGCGCTTCTTATTGCGAATGTTTCGCCACTATGACCGAGCAAACCTGCGCAGTCGTAGGTTTGCGAGAGAACGCGAATTTATGACAGCAGGAGGGCCTTTCGGCCCTCCTGTTGTCATAGATTCATCTACATATACTGACTTCGATTCCTGTGCACTCTCTTACCTCCCCACAGGCAGCTACGGAAGTTGTGTACGTATTGATTGAATGCAATTAAGTTGTATTCAACGGGGGAAGCATTCTGTTTTATAAAATTGATTTTATATTGCGTGTGTGTATTACCTGTGTAGTTCTTTTATGTATTTGTTCGTTCACCACTGCGGAGTGCCTGAAAAAGAAAAAAGGGGGGGGGGGGGGCGGAGGGGCTGGGGAAAAAGGTATGCACAGCTTTTTTCTTTAACACCCCACCATGGTTGTACATGGTTATTAAACATGAAATGAACAAACGTTATGGTAATTAAACATCGTCGCGTTTCTTGCCATACCTTTCAGTGTCGTCGGATGCTTAGATTATTATTATTATTTATTATTATTAATAATAATATAAGCATCCGACGACACTTAAAAGGTATGACAAGAAACGCGACGAAAAACACGAATAGAGTGAATTCGCCAGGGCTTGGAAGGGAGACCGGAGCGACGACTTGAAGCTACCTTATGGCGGCCGCGTCACGTGATTCCAAGATGGCGGCGCCCATGCGACGGAGGGTGAAAAGGTCTGCGTGAGACGGCGCTCACTTCGCATATTTGGTTCTTGCCCTCGTCTCGCAGCGCGCTCTTTGTGTCTTGGAGCGGTGCAAAACGATCGACGCGGTTATACGAACGTGGTCGCGGACTTCCTCGGAGGAAGGCGTCGTGTGCGGAATTCGCAGCCGTGGTCGAGAGCGACGCGCGAGGGATCAAATCTCCGGAAGCAACAAAAGACGCGTAGGACGTCTTGTCTGCTTCCTGCCCGTGGTCTGCTATCGCCGGCGGCGCGCTCCTTCCGCCATCTGCAGATGTCTCTATAACTATTCGCGACCGAAGTCTCGGGATCCTGGGAAAGTGTCGTCGCCATTTTAGTTCATGAAATGAGCAATTTCTTCTTGACCTCTCCATTCTTTGTGAGCCATTCTAAATTCGCTGGTGACGCGTAGCTTTGTACAGACGTTTCTTGTATACCGAGATTTTGCTATCCAAACAGAGGCGAAAGAAGCGGACATCTTCGCTATACCGCCACCACATGCGGTGTCGGTTCTTGGAGACGTTGAAAAAACAAATGTTCCTGTCCTGAAATGCGCAAGAACCACAATAGCATTGTAAGAGATCCGTGGATGTGGGCATGATTGATAAACTGATTGCATACATTGCATGCACGGTGATGCTCCATGGTTATCTTTGTGCGACTGGTTTAGAACGACCCTCGGAAGCTTCGGAGATATGAATGGACCGAGGTGGCGATTTCCATGGCAACGGAGACCGATTTGTTTGTTACTTCCGCCCTTGGATCTTTGTATATAGCGTACATGCTCTTGTTGTATACCCGTTTCCCGGCGTGATTTATGTCTTACAGTGTACAGTGTCGATAACTTTTTTGTTTTGTTTTATCAGCCAATCGCTTTGCGAGGTTTTGGTCGTCTGCATGTCAGTATTTGTTAGTGTCCGACTGGCAGGCAGGCAAGGCAGTGGCCCTATACTTTTCCAGCATCCATGCAGTCACTTTATCCGCGACTTGAGTGACCTATAGGTTTCGTCACTACCGGGCAAATATGCGCGACCTCAGACAGGTTGGGCCGTGCCATGCGCCAGCTTGGCGCACAATGTTCGGGAATCGGGTTCCAGCGGGAAATCATTGGACTCAAACGGTTTGCCCCTATTTTTCATTCACTACGTTTCAAACCTGCGGCGGTGTGTTGGCGCACCCAGATGCTTGGCCATTTTCGAGGAAGCGATGGAAGGACTGCGGTGCCGATGAACGTTGATTAACGCACACCGTCTGGTTCAGACCGACCTGCAAAACACGCGTATAGGACAGTAACCACAGAGTCGCCGGGAGAATGGTTCCATCGCAGTGGCAGATACAAGGGGGGCGACCGGGGCGGCCGCCCCCCCCCCCAAACGAAGTCGACCCCCCCCCCCTCCCCCTTCTCGGAGGGCAATTTGACATGGGTGGACCCGCCGGTGCACAAGAAAGAATGGGAGAATTGTATCCTTACAAATTTTCCGCCCCCCCCCCCCCCCCCCCCCCAATAAAAAAACAAAAAAAACGGAGTTCTGGATCCGCCCCTGTTCCCGGATCGCGCCAACCGCCGACCAGATGTAGACCTACGGAAGCCGCGAGGGACAAGCAGAAATCGCGACCTCTTTCGTTCAGTTGAGTGCTTTCCTCGCTAGGTGGCGTCCGTTTTGCTGGAGCCGCGAATGGTCGCTGCCAGAGCGAGAACGGCGGGGCGCGTCTTTCGAACGCCGGACCCTCAACACGCACTCCGTGCCTTTTGTGGTGCTTCGGCTACTTATGAACAGTGCCCCTGCACCTTACTTTCCGGCAGAGCGCACGTGAAGCCGATCATCGCGTTCTGCCTAACAAAAGAAGGAAAATAAAGACGGCGAACAACGAGGTTGAGAACGCTGATGTCCGCAAAGATGCGCACATGAAGCATTTCCACGTAAGTGCATTACCTGTGCCCCGTGGATTGCTGGCATTTTTCTGTCGTCGATTACGATGGTTAACTATCCGCGCGCTCCGTGGGAAGTGGACCCGCGGGTCTCGTTAATAAACGGTGCGTCTATTACTCGAGATAATCCGGTATTCACCGACAGCTTTTAAAGACACGGTGGTCTATATAATGCCCAGGCTCCTTGCTTCGTCAGCCTTCTTTACGGCGTTCTGATTTGCTGACGCCGCTCTCTTATTGGCTAAAGACCGAAAACAAGCCACTCGGGAGTCCCCACGCCTTTGCCTGTTTTAAGCTATTTCTGATCACAGTAGTCGTTCCAAAAAGAAATGGCGTCAGCACAGGTCTGTCCTGTCGGTCATAGACCTTCCAATTCGAGAGGTCGCACACCTGCTGTGCACGCCCCTTAACCGCGCATGTCTCTTTTTTTTCTTCTTTTTATACGTTCGGGGAAACCGGTGAAACTACACGGTTTTTATCCTTCCACTAGCTGCAGCACTGCATTGGGAGGACACCGAACGGTCTGGTTTGCTTGTTTCGTTATGGGCTGTGCTTCCTGCCGTGATCGCGAACAAGTCCCCAGAGGGAGGCCGAGCGGAAGATTTGGCCCGAAAATATACTGTGGATACTCGCTACTTCTCGCGCTGTGTATGTTGCAAGTTGGAGCCGATACGTGATTCGAAAGCGTTTTCATTAGTCGAGTGGTAGATTGAGTTTGCCCGTTCTGTGTGCGTGTGCAACGCTCGCTTCTGCCCTTGTTTGTGTGTATGTTTTCATCGTCTGAGTGCAGCAGCCGATCCTTTTGTGCTTTGTGTTCGTATACCAACCGACGAACTGCTCAATTATTGATCGCTTGTGTGTTTTACGTTAAAAGGGGGAAACAATGAGGAAGAAGAGGGAGGTTTGTTCGCTCATTGGAGCAGGTTAGATTGAAGGGAGGATTTGATTCGTTAGGACCTAGTTTAGTACGCTCGACAACAAGATCCGGAAACTTGATTAGACACCCAGATGTTAAAGGGGCACTAAAGTGCGTTTGGAGATCCTCGTTTTGTGTTCATAGCTCAATCTTCGAGCTCTAAGTATCCCCAAAAAAGTCTGAAATCACATTCATGAGCGGCCGTTTTATGTATTAATAAAGTGATCAAAGTTCCCGACATTTACTGTTGGCGCAGAACGACAGATGGCGCTACCGAACCTTGCTCAACATGGTCGAACGACGGACGGCGCTTGTCAGTCACTCGCGAGCGCGATAGGTTCACGTGCGTGTAGGAGCGCTCGACCAGTCCTCGTCCACGCGTGAACCTATCGCTCGCGAGTGGCTGATGACGCGCCGTCCGTCGTTCGACCATGTTCAGCAAGGTTCGGTAGCGCCATCTGTCGTTCTGCGCCAACGGTAAATGTCGGGAACTTTGACCACTTCTTTAATACGCAAATCGGCCGAGCATGAATGTAATTTAGTTGTTTTTTTAGGGTGCTGAGATCTCGTAGATTGAGTTATGACCATAAAATGAGGATCTCAAAACGCACTTTGGTGCCCCTTTAAGCTTCACTTGACGCTTTCGAGTGTTTATCATACTCCGTTGACCCGGAACTGACAGTGTGGTGAAAGCTACGTGATCGTTGGACCCGTGATACGTCCATCTTTCACCACGTGATCAGGCTCTCTGCGCGGTTGTATGAGCGAGAGCGTGATCACAAGGCAAACAAACGGCAGTCGCACGACTTATCCAACGAGCACGTAGCTTTCACCACAGTGTCAGCTTCGGGGTGAGCGGAGCATAATGCGCGACGCTCGCCTCCGAGCTGGTGGAATGACAGAGATGAATCTTGATCGCAGAGGACGAGACCTTGGACCTTCTTTCTTTCTCGGACCCATATCTTGAGGCCTTGAGGCTCCGCAGTACATTCCAAATTTGGTTTCGGGAAGTACATAACGTACTTCGCATTAGTACTACTTAAAGTACTTTAAGTACAAAGTAGTAAGGAAAGAATGACGCCAACCAAGCCCTAACTGACCCAACGTTTTGAGGCATAGGTACAGAAGCTAAAGACGCTTCCAACATGCGAGAGGCGTGCACGCAGATGTCCAGCATCGTGTCTCGATGCACGGGCAGTGGGACGACACGCGGCTTTAGAGCGACCTTGAGCAGGGCCGTCGTCCGCCGCACCTACACCTCTGTTGCCGCCTACCACCGCCAGGATTGCTGCAAGCAACAGCACGACGCGAGTGTGACTTCACGAGACGAAAATCCGGGGACTACAAATGAGGACGCGGTAAACGCCCCAGTCGGAGACGCCTTCCATGCGCGATATAATACTTCGGAGACGAACATTGCCCGACTTTGACCGAAATGGATCGGGAAAACCGGGGCCGGAGTCGACTGCCGCGCGCGCAGTCCCGCTTTCTTTCCGACAGCAACTCGTATCAAGAAGCGCTTGTGTAGTGGTGGTCGCTCCGAGAGTAGCGCTGTCTCTCCCGCGCATCCTCTCCGGGTGCGTCGTAGGATGTAACCTTACGACTCTTCGTTCTTTTTCCTCTAAAAATAGCTCGTCGCCGCCGACGTCTCGCTCGCGTGGGGCAGGCTGCGGGAATTGCACAGTGGACTCTCGGGGCGTCGCTATATAATCCCGCGCCGCCCGAGCAATCTCGACGTGGTCGGAGATTTGCGCAGTCCACTCATCGCCCGCGTCGCGTTCTGTACTGCGGAATTTCCACGCGCGGCGCAGCGACACACTGCTGGCTCGGACGTTTGTACTCGAGTAGACTTCCCGACTGCCTCGCAACTGGATTCGAGGTTCGGCGCCATCTATGGGGTAGCCGGAGAACAAATTTGATCCGCGTACATTTTACGCGCCTTTCCTTCGTCGCGGTCTTGAAATAATGTCGACAACGTTAAAGAGGCAGCTTGTTCTATACTCGTTTTCACGTCGAGAAAACGAGGACTTTTGCGCATTATTCGCGCGCTGCGCGAAGTAGTTCCTACAAGATTTGACGTGTCGAAAGAAGCGATGATTTTGGCTTTCCATACGTTGCGCCTCTTCATAAAATAACACGAAGCTAATATCTGCGATGCACCTATATATGTATCTTAATTCACCACATAGCGGTTAAGACTTGAGCCTATTAATCTTAATCAACACATAGAGGGAGAAATGAGTAACGTTCGGCTAGGAGCTGAATTCTTTCTGCTGCGGTTTTCGAGGCGAATGCGTGTACAGATGGTTCGTCGATACTATACGAGACCTCCAGTCTATGCTCGGCCATTTAAGGCTGACGTCGTTACAAGCATAACGTAGCTTCCGCACAGCTCCAACTCTGTCGAAGCTAATCGCGCGAACACATGCGAATGAGAGGTGAGACGGAGCCACGTGCATAACGTGCCCCCGCCGTAGCGGGAGGCACTTTTGAAATACGCTGGCCTCGACAATGCGTAGCACAAAATAGTTGACGCCGAGCCGAGATGTTTCGGTGGTGCCCCTTAAGGTCGGTTCTCACATGCAGCGAAGCGCTAATGCCAGCGCTCCTCACGTGCCGTCATCTACTTATCGTCTGCCATGAGCAACAGTTTTGACAGTGAGATACAAAGCTGGTGAACGCTCCCGTCAGCACGCGCTTAGCGCAGGTAAGCGCGCTACGCTTGTAGCGCTCCGCTTCATGTGTGAACAGGCCTTTATGGTCCCCGTTCGCGATGTCACGACCTGGATTTGCCTCGCCGTCATGTACAAGTTGTAATCCTGCAGCTACTTATCGTCAGTTTCGAACTGCAACTTCGGTGGTGTGTTTAGAAATCACGATGGAAGCTAGGGATCGTCACATTCTTAACCCAACGCGGTCAATGTTGACAGTCAGACGATGTCCTTGTTTCCGTCGATGAAAACGTAAATAATCCAAATAAATACAATATAGACGCTTTACACGCGCCAGATTGAGCCGCCATAGCCGACCTTCTCTTGTCTTACCGAGATGCCAAGCCACTGAAACGGACGTTTCCGAGCCTCCACACAGGCCTTTGCTGGGGAGAAGGACGTAGTAGCCCTAAAGTGGCAATAACCTGCCCTGCTGTGGTAAGAAGGAAGGGCAGCGAACGGAATAGAGGAAGCAAAAACCGAAGGGCGGTTATGGCGGCGCCATGCACAGCTGCTGTAAAACGTCTATAGTAAACGTTGGGCCAATCGCGACGCTTTTGGTCACGCGTGGCCTCCCAGAAACAGTGCGACCGCCATCTGCTTCGCTGTCCTCGCGCAACGCAGCAGAGCCGGGTTGCACGTTATTTCTCCACGGGGCGCGGTACCGTTGGGGCCGAGAAGCGCCCCGATTGCAAACCGAAACGTAAAAACCCGTCGACGTTGTGCGATTTTTCAGGAAGCCGTAAAATGCAGCGCGTGCCTCCTATCGCACTGCAATATTTTTTTTGTGTGTGTTTTTCGATGATGCTCAGAAAGTTTCCAAATGGAACCATGCCCTCAAACTCAATATTAAAAAGAAAAAAAATAATTACGCAAAAATAATTAACAACTTAATTATCCCGAACTTTAGAAATTTTTCTAAATAAGCTCCTGGCCTAGGACCAAAACGACGCAAACCTTTTGGTGCGATGCGTAGTTTTCGCAATATCGAATTTTGTCCACACTTTTCGTGAAACACCCTCTATGTCTTTCTCTAGATTGTTTAGCACGATAATCGTAAAATCTAAGTACCTCAAGAGAGGGGAAGGAGGAGGAGGAGGGAAAGGAGGGGAGGAGGGCAGAGAGGAGGGAAGAAAGACAGGGTGCGGAGGGGCGCATCCTCCTTCCCCGTACCCTCTCCTCCTACTCCTCCAGAGTGGAAAATTTACCGCAAATTTCCCGCTAAATGGCAGGGGAGCCAGAGGAAGTGTGTGCCCCCTCCTCCTCCGTACCTTTCCTCCTCCTCCTCAAGAGCTGCGCTCTAATTCAGCGTCACAGGGAATTGTACACGTCTTTCATTTTTGTGTCGAAGCATTTTGTATCGGTATTTCGGTACATACTTAGCGAGTGAATTGCGTATTCGTCTCGACGTGCATCGCGAGGCTCGCGTTTATTTTGCGATCCGCAATCAGCTTCCCGCCCATAAGCCTGCGGACACCGTCCGAGACCTCCCTACATGTTCGCGCAAAATATATTTAAAAAAAAATCAATTAAAAAAAATTAGTTTAGACAAAAATCAGTTTTAGATTATTTAAAATAAATGAACCTGATTTAAATCAAGATGAGTGACTCTTTGTCGCTACATGTATTTTTAAACATGGTAGATTTGATCAATCCATTCTATCACCTAGAACATCGTGCGAAAAGAAGAATTACGCTAAATTTAAAGTACAGGTTAATTCGCAACTTTTTGTCGTCTAGCCACAGCCTATACTACGACAGAAATCAGCCTGATATATTAGTAAACTAAAAATACGTGTTTGATATTTTTATGTTGCGTTTTGATTTCTTTACATTAAAAAATCCTTTCTAGTTCTCGTTAAAAAAAAAAAAGGTCAACGTGTGGGCGAGCTGGTGCGTATTAATCAATTAATCAGAATGTTTAAAGCCTGAGACTGGGACGGAAACTCGTAGATGTATTCGAAGAAACGGAAGAAAGGTGACAGATTGTCTGTCACCATTCTGCCGTTTCTTCTCATATATCTTCGCTTACTTCCCGGTCTGAGGGTTTAAACACCGTGAATTCTAGTTTTGACTTCTTCCACGTTCTGATTTGCTCGCAATGGGACGTTATGTAACTGTCGAACAAAGTGGCAGGTAGAGAGAAAGCCCAATGATAATTTTCTTGGAAGAACCATGTATTTTGCTCGTGTTCAGCCCAACATAAATCTTTCTCGCTCGATGATTTTTTTGTTTGTTTTCAGTTTAAATACAAAACAAATGCACATAGGCGGCACCAAATAATAAACAAGTGGTAAAAAAAGAAAGAAAAAAACCCTATTTTAGAAAATATTTTTTTACGGAAATTAAGGTTCAATCTAAGTCATCATAGTAAAACTCGTCCGATTTAAATCATGGGTTAGGTCATGATTTAAATCGACTTGATATTTTATTCTCCACCGGCTGTTCGACACTCCTCTCGTGAACGACCGACGAGTTTTGTTTTCCCAGTTGTTTTTTGTTTTGTTTTCAATCTGGCGAAACAGACGCGGAGGTACATTGCAATGCGGCTTCCCGTACAACGCTCCACCAGACGCGAACGAGCGTCGCGTGAGATGTCGGCACGCGAGCCCGGGGACGATCGAGGTGACGCAACGGCGCTTGCGCCAATTTTAGATACCTGGCTAAATAAAGGAAGTATCGAGAGGGCGTGACCGGGGCATTTTCCCCCGACGGCGTGTGTGTGTGTTCTTCGTCGTAATGAATCGGCGCATTGTTTGCCGATCGAGCGAGACCGCCAAAGGGTCGCGTGAGCAGTCGGCCAAATCGGGCTCAACGGCTGGAGGCCGTGCCCCCTAGAGAAGACGAGGCCTTTGCGTGACGTCACTGTATGTGGCTCCCCCACCCAGCTCGACTTCGCCGTGTGTTTGGTCGGGAAGGCAGCCATGCGATTGAGCCAATCGAGCAATGCTAAAAGTCATAGCCTCCTCTATATATGCTGACAAAGCCTGGCAGATCGCCACGAGAAGCGGCCGCCGAAATGGAAAAGGTGGATCGGCAGACAACGGATGAGACGAGAGCCACCTGACTGGTGCCCCGCTGCGGCGAGACGCCGAAACACACTTTTCCCGAGCGGACAAGTGTGTTTTGGGTCCTCGCCGCTGCAAAAGCTGTGCGCTGACGTCCAGGTTCCCCCAGGATTCCCCGAGAAATGGTTCTTTTGATGCTCTGTGCTACCAGATCCTCGCGCCGCCAAATCTGCGACCGGGCACTCTATGGCTCCGTCGTCCAACTGCCAGGCTTTGTGAGTATAGAGAAGGCTATGTAAAGGTGTATCGTCACGGCGGTCGTTCATCGCCGACTAAAGCAATCGTGCACAGTGAATGCGCCATGACGTTGCACTTTTTAACGTGAAACGTTTTTGGATAGTTGTTCCGGATTTCGTGAAGACGGATTAAGTTTCCCGCTAGATTTAGCTGGAACAATGAGGTCACGTGACCTCAACACCGGTTCGGCCTACGTCACAGACCTACGCACCGATTCAGTTTCTCCGACAAATTTAGCGGAGGAACTGTATTGATGCGCGGGTCTGTGAAGTGCCGTAACGCAACACTGCGCGCGTTGTATTGTGGGACGTCACAGACCTATCTATCAATTTAACTTTTCCCTGCAATTTAGCGGAAAAACTGAATTGGTGTATACGTCTTCTATGTCCCATAATGCAACGCGCGCAGTGTTAAAAAGTGTCACTTGACGTCATCTCGGGTGAAATAAACACAGAATTTAGTTTCCCCGCCAAACAGTGTAAAAATTGATGTCACGCGACAAATACACAAATTCAGTTTCCCCGCTAGATTTAGCGGGAAAATTGCCCTCGCGTGACCTACACAAATTCAGTTTCCCGGCTAAATTTTGCGGAGAAATTGAGGTCACGTGACCCGATTTCACGTTACCTCTACACGAAATCAGTCTCCCGCTAGATTTAGCGGGAAAATTGACGTCACGTTGGCTCAGCGCCGAACACAATTTCCTCGCTAAATTTTAGCGTAAAAATGTCACATGACTTCGTGTCACGTGGCTGAGTTGCTCCGGACTTCGTGAAGCCGGTGAAGGAGACCTCCAACACTCAATCCAGTTTTTCCGCTAGATTTAGCGGGAAAAAATGACGTCGCCCGACCCACCGCATAAATTCAGTTTCCTCGCTAAATTTGGCGGGAAAATTGACGTCGCGTGACCCGGTGTCACGTGACCTATATACAGCAATTCGGTTTCCCCGCCAAATGTAGCGGAAAATGTACATTACCATGACACCGATGGCGTATCGGTGCCGCCTCCGGGTGCGGCTATCGCTAAACGCTCGCGACTTTAGCACGTTTCGCGCATCCAACAAAATTGCCCAACAATTTAACATACAAAGATTTTTTTTTTTTTTTGGCGCGTGATTGATTGAACGGGTGGTAGGGAATCAGAGTGGCGACGAGTGCCATGACGATCTTGGCGCTGCTCAATTTACTGCATCGGAGGAAAGACCAGAGCGGACTGCTCTCCGGTCCGAGGCAAGCAGGCACATTGCCTTTTCGTCCATCTTCAAAAAACAAATAATTACACAAACATAACAATGCTAAAAAAAAAAAAAAAATTGGGGTGTACGAAGTGTGATTTCAGGTCACGCTGCCAGCTCGCAAGACCGCCTGGCAGAAATCGACGTCACGTGACTCGAGGTCACGTGAAGCCAGGCGAATGGATCGCACGGCGCTGTCCGGCGACGTTCATTTCCCCGCTTAATTTAGCGGGGAAATTGGAGAGCTTTCGTAGACCTCGTTTCCCCCTCCGCTATGCTCTCCGCAACGAAGAAGTCGCTACTGCGCCTGTGCGCCGCGATGGCCATGACTGTAGAGTTCCGGGTGTCGTAGCGAGTTGCGGAGAGCGTTGCGGAACGGCGAAAACGATCTACGAAAACTCCCTATAATAACGTCACGGGACGTCAATTTTCGCGCTTAATTAAAGGCCGACGACCGGTTCGCGCTTTCCAGTTTTCCCTCGCTTCCTCCTCTCCCCCTTCTACACTGTCCACCGTTGCCTGTTTCCTCATCCCCCATGGTTCTGCCTTGCAGAATTTCGGATCTAGTCGTCGGCCTTTAAGGTAGCGGAAAAACGGACGGACGGTCGGAGGCACAGATTTCTAGGAAGCGTTTCGGGCTTTCAAACCGGGCCTCACAGTTAGGTTCCTTTCGCGGATTGACCGAGTTTTTCGATAAACGCAGATTTTGACAATATTTCTGCCCAACTCAATAATAATACTTTGTAATAAAAAAAAGCGCCAAAAGAAAAAAAAGGAAAAAACAATATCGTGCTGTAAGTGTCTCTTTTCAGCGGTCGCGCTTTGGAGTCTTCGCTCGGGGCCTAGCGACAGCTGCTTGGCCCGCTTCATATCTCCGCCGTGTTCCAGTCGCTTGGCTTGACGAGACGCTGCAATTTCGCCCGGGTGTTTCTGACGCCCCCTGACGGATGGCAGTTTTTGCTGGCTCAAATGAGTTCGGAGGACGTTCTCTTCTTTTTTTCTTTTTCATCCTCCTTTTTGTCTGGGCTTGAGGCCGACGTTGAAGACAGACTCGAGGCTTTCCTCGGTGCCGTCCGCTGCCCCAACTCCCAGCTGTACGGCAACTCCACTTTCTGACGTCACACGACTGCGGCGGCGCTGCTATCGGCACCGCGCATATGCGCAGACACCGCACACGGATCTGGTCTCTGCGCAAGCCCAGTGCCCACACGTCGCGTAAACAAACGCGTTTGCAAACCTGGTTGCTTCGGGTGTCCATATGTCGCCAACTTCCAACTTTTGGCGAAATTCGACCAAGTTCCCAGTCTTAAACAACGTTGCCCGACTTCTAAATGGACATATAACATTTACGGAGTGTAAACGGCGGTTTCGAAAATAATTACCTATCCCGACACGATATAAAGACGGACGTTTAAACTTTTAACGACGTACATGATGCCCCCCCCCTTTTTTTTCCAAAAATAACAACAAAAGAAACGTTTTTTTTTTTTCACAGCAAAAATAAACTACACATTGCCGAACGGAGCTCATTCTTAAGAGCTCGGTTCTTAGGTGCAAGCGCCAGCGTGTGAAGGGGCATTGTGCTTCTCTGGTCGTAAGCAGCCGACGCAAGGGTTGTGAACCGGTCTTTAGGCGTACGAAGTCGGGATGTTCCAGGCGATGTCGTTTAGCTCTGTCGCGGACTGTTTCAACATTTCTGTAAGACGGAAGAGCGTTTCCTGCGATTTCAGAGATAACGCTTCAGAGAGCAGGCAACGGTTATTTTAAGCATCGAGAGATACGGTGTCTGGAAGGCAACTCTCGCTTGTCTGTTTACCGCGTCTTAAAAAAACTGGTCCCTCTATTTCACGTCATGGAATATTCGCGCTGTCGCCAGTCGCGATCCTGGCGGTAGACGGCTGATCACGTCATGGAATTGCCTACGCTGCTGCGCGCGGCCGCGATCCTGGCGAGCTAGACGGCTGCTGACGTCATGGAATTGCCACGCTGTCGCCAGTCGCGATCCTGGCGGTAGACGGCAGCGGAGCTCGTGGATGCGTCGCACGCCTGTTCTGCTTCGGGTCGTTCACCTGGTGCATGACACGCCGACTCCCTTGGCGTCATTCGTTGGAACATCGGGACACCTTTCGATGCTTTTGGCGGTATTGGCAACTCCAACGCCCTAATACAGATGGCGGGGCGGTATAGTTCCAAGGTGGTGGTGGAAGAGACCGGGATAGATTTTCCGTGGGCCTGCTCGCTGACGCTGGTCAGTGTGCCTATTAAATTAATTTATTTGGCTATAAATGCGTAGCGGTCGGGATCGTGTTACAGGTGACGGAGATGTTGACGTACGTTTTTAAGAAAACCATCATGTTTGTTTCTTATATTTTACGGAAACATAACGGAACTTGTGACGCTTTGCGGAAGGCGAACGTGTTTTGGGCGCCGGCCGTATCACTGTGTGTGGCAGGATAGTTTCGAGGGTGGTAAAACGATCTTGCTGTTTTGCGCAGTGCCTGGCCACCAGTGCTCTAAGACGTGAGACGCGAATGGTGACCCTCCAAGCTCAGGTAGAGCGTTGACATTCTTGACGACTCTTAGAGGCTCACAGCTCACTGCACACCGTCGCGGTTTTAGTGCATTGCAACACGTGATGAACCTGTGCTGTGGTTACTAATAGGCGGTTTTAGCATAGCGTAGCCGCAGGCTACCGTATGGTGAGGCATTGCAACCAGAGTTTTCGGCCGTGGCTAAGGTAGGGTGCCTTCATGTGCGCTTTGCTTGGGGTGATGACATCTGGCCATTTTGTTTCCAATTCTTCTTTTTATTTTTGTACTGAAGCACGTGAAAGAGCGTGGCCCTCGCACGCGCTCGTGGCGCTGACTGTGCTACAGTGAACTAGAATATAGGGGTAGTGGAAAAATCGTCGGCGGCGCTCCATTGGCCGTGTGAAGCCAGAAGTGTAGACTACCGCGAGTGGCGCTGTTGTCGAAATCCGGAGGACATGACTACTGTAACATGGGATATGGCGTCGCGTACGTTCTCAGATGGTTTCTGTGGTGTCTATGGTCGTTTTCGCAATTTGTTTTCGTGAATGTCAAGTGCTTGGCGTTATGATTACATAGGTTCGAGTCTTGTCGCTAAGCAATGAAAACGAAGAGAAAGAAGACAGATGCGAACCGCTACGCGCCAGCATGCAAGACAGGTTACCCCGGTTTTCACTACATTGCCCAAGTAAGCTTTAAACATTAATTCATAGACGTTGAAATACCCATAAATTATACACAGGCCACACTAATGAACCGCTAAGATCAAAAACAGCTACGTTTGGCGCGAACTTCGCTGGCAGGAGTGCTCCGGAATCGAACACCAGCGCTACCTGGTAGGTTCTACACGAAACGCCTCACCTGGAAGTTAAGTACACGTAGCAGAGCGCGTTGAATATTCTCATAAATGTTCGTTGCTCATTGAAAGAACTGTGTGTGTCTGTGTTCGTCCTTCATGTGTTTTATTCTTTCTGTGTATTCTCACCTGGAAGCCGGCTATTTTTCCACTACTCTATTCTAGCTCACTGTAACTGTGCTACGGCGACATTTTGTTTCCGGCGATTTCTTTGTATTTTCTCTGTGAGCGCGTGCTGTCGGCATCGGGTACTACAAAGGGTTGGCATCACCCTAAACAGAAGGCCATTGAGGCACGCTAGAGCTTAAAGGTAGCCTGCGGTAACACTATGCAAGAACTGCATAATAACACCATCGACGTGTTTAAAAAGTTTTATTTACTGCTCTGTCAAAAAAAAATCTAATATGCAATAAGCTACACCTGTATACCGTGTTATTCGCATAATCGAGACCAACGTCGCCAAAAAATGCACGTTCTAATCACACTTCATGATCGGCAATAAGACGCGCTTAAAAATGCTGCAAGAATTCCTTTATTTGCCTTTGTAACTAACTGATAGCAGGTACCCGTATTTTGTCTTATGGGTGTGCTTGGAGAAAACTGTCATGTTTGTTGTCAGGGCCTTCGGGTGCATAAAATGCGAACCCATTCCCGATGTTATATCGCTCGGTACACCGCGTTGTGCGAGCATTTCTCTTCTACTTTCTCGAAAGAATAAACTTTTGGTAGATCGTACCGCGAGAGCTTTGCACTACTCACTGCTTGACGGCATTTGCCATCAAATTGAGCAGAGGTTGTGTCGGCGACACCAGGACCCGAAATTCACAGCGTCCCGCTTCTCTGGTTCTTCGTTTTTCCGCGAGAGGGTGAGCGGCGAGCTGGAGTTGCGAATAGGACACCAGAGACGCCTCACTTTCCAGACACCATAATCAAGATGGCTGAAGTGTTCTTACTCTGAAGCGCGGAGAAGGGTGTCTACACAGGACATGCTTTATGCGGGCACAGCATTTGCTGTACTGGAAGTGGAAGGTTCCTAAAAGTTCTATCCGTCTAATTTTTATTTTCTCTTTCTTTGCCGAGGAAGCACTTTTTTTTGTTCCATTTTGTACAAGGGTTTGGAGCCACGGCAAACGGAAATGCATCAATCTCCTATCCACGGCAAAGAAGGATGCGTCAAATGAGAGGATGTTTTGGTATTCTTCCTCCCGTCTCCTCGATTTTCCCCTTTTCTGTTCGACCCATTCACGTCTCCCCCTGGGGACAATGGAGTCGCCGAGGCTCTTCGTCTTTGTCCCCAGCTTCCAGCCATTCCGGACCGCTAATTTCACGGTCTGCTGCTGATGCTGCTGTCCCTACCCCAAGAGTAAACAACAACGCTCTGTCGGGTTACAAGGACCGAGGAATCTTTGTCATCCCCAAAAGCCCGCTGTCCGGGAACATCACAAGCATCGTCTTTAGCAAAAGCAAAAACAAGCATTATTGCCTAAGTGCTAAGAAATTGTCGGCAAAATTGACGTTCGCAAGATAGCAATTATTCCATTTAGATTTATACGTCCGCCGGATTCAGTCAAGCCGGCCATTAGCGTGTGCCTGCATGTGTACGTTTGTTAAAATACGTGCAGTACTCGGTGAACCCTGACAAATTTGCCATACTATTAGTACGACGGTCACTTGGTTGGTGCCACTAGGGATCCTGTGACGACCGGATGTGACATCAGCTTACGTGACGTCACAGGGCACCGTGGCGTCAATCTGGCACATTGTAACGCGAGGTCACGTGACGCCGCAGGGCACTGTGACGTCAGTGTGGCAGATCGTGACGTTACAGTGTCACGTGACCCGTACCGCCAACAATGTCCCGTGATGTCAGTCACATGACACCATGATTACGGTGCCTGGAGCGCGTCTGCGACTGGTGTGTCAACCGCGTCATCACAAACGTGGTCCCTCCATCTCCGCCTCGCCAGGTGACGTCACGGAAGTGTCACGCTGTCGCCGGCAGCGATCCTGGCGGCGTCCCAACAGCGGTCGTGGATGCTGCAGACGCCCGCTCTGTTGCACGTCGGTCCCCAGCCTTGACAGTCCACGGAAGCCTCGGCGGTCGGTATAGTGAAGGAGATGGTGCGACGACAGTGACGCTCGCGTTAGCACGTACATTTTTTTACCGAGACTTCTAGCACTAACCGCCAGGATCGCGACATCCGACAGTATGACACGCCGGCTTGTGTGACGTCATTTCTCGCCACTTCGAAACCACCGTTGATGTATGGGTGGGGTGGCACTTTAAACGCACCAGTTGAAGACGTCTTCCAGGCAGCGTGACGGCGCCTGATGTCACGTGGAGGGTGTCGCCTGAACGTCACGTTGATGACATCACATGACCACCGTCTAACCGATGCAACGAAACCAATGTGTCAAGAAAATTTTATTGCATATATAAGAACACGAAGCTTTCCGTATAAAAAAAAAGTGGAAAAAAATAAACACGAGAACACGCCACCGGTGATGTCACTGTAGCGAATTTCTCGCTACATCTAGCGGGATATCCTCTAAATCCGCCTAATCCTCTCGGGATCCGGTTACCATCGCTCTTTAGCTCTCTGCGTACCGAGGGGATTAGCAAAGGTTCGTGACGCGGTGCTAGTGACCTGAAAACACAGTATCCTTTTAATCTGCGAGGATAAGCTCCGTTGTCTACATAGAAGGCGAGGAACCCTGGGAAAATCACTTGGCAGGTTCAGCGAACTAAAGGGGGTTGCGCTGGTCGGGCAAAATGGCGGACGAAAGGAGATTGGTCACAGTGTACGGAACGGCGTTCCTAGGAACGAGGTTCCTTTCAGGGAGAACGGAGGAATGCTGCCGTTTCATCTTGCATCGGTGGAACGGGAACTCGTTACATTTTTCGAGGAAACGGAAGGAGGAACGGCGTTCTTCTCCTTTTTCCGTCTTCTCTTTAGACCTTTTTTTAAAGTCTTCGCCAGCGCCTGTCCGCCATTGCGTGCTCACATATTCTGAGCATGTATTGGAATGCAGCAACACGTTCCAATCAATCTAGAAATGTAGCGGGAACGCGTTCCTTTCGAACCACTTGAACTTGTAATGGGAACTCGTTCCGGGATCGAGAAGGGACGAGCTTGCGATCCTGTTTTGTAGGAACGTGCACAGCACTGGTTTCAGCCCACGTCAAGTACTCTGATTTCTCGCTTTGAAGCGGAGAATCGATGTTTGGTTCGAAAGCAAAACGCTTTTTGGACGGTAAGAACTCGATTCTGTGGTCTATGCGAAAGAGTGACACAGTGCCAGCATGAAAATAATTACTGTAAACGATGTGCTCTCTTTTGCCAGCTCGATTCGCGCATTTGGCAGAAAGCTAGGCTTTTGGTTTCTATTGCGGGTACTCAATTTCGCGACGTGAAAGATACGAAAAATCCCCGAGCCCCTTTCTAGGCTGGCAGGCAGGCAAAACAGGTAACTATCGCCTTGCGGAAGTTGTCAAAGTTCGGATGAGGGTTCGCGCTGGCTTTGTTCGGTGCGAGTCGAACCTTATACCTCGGATTCCCGTTTGGAGAAAAAAGTGAGTGACCTCGATCGCCCAGTAACGTTCTGTAGCCAAGTACAAGTGATTTTGGATTCGTATTACTTGTGACCGCCTTCACAACTCCCCCCCCCCTTCCTAAAAAAAGAACAAGAACAATAAAACGAATTTAAGAAGTTGAAATTATATTTCAAGGCTACCTCGGACTTGAAATAATAATAATAATAATAATAATAATAATAATAATAATAATAATAATAATAGTAATAATCGATCATCTTTATTGGCTTAGGAGATTCGCGGCACATCAGAAATTCAACATCCCGTCCCATGGAGGCCCGCGGTCTGGTGATGGTGATGATGCGATGATATAATATACAAGATAAAAGTGAGGGTGGTTATGAGATGATATATGTACAAGGGGCAAACAAGGTGAATATATCAACAAATGAAATTCTGCTTCCGCTTGTTTTTTTCTCCTGGTACCCTTCTGTCAGGGCATTCAAATTCCTATGTTGCCATTTAATAAGATAAAAACAAATTTTGCTCGATCTAATTAAATATGGTAATCAGCAAAATACAAATGTAACGTATATGTAACGATACGTTCCAATTTTTTTAACTATAACGGGAACGAGTCCTTTTTTTTAACAGATGGAACTTGTAACAAGAATGCGTTCTAAAAATCAGAAAAAAACAAAAGCTTCCGTTTTTTTTTTTTTTTTTTTAATGGAACATGTACAAGATTGCACGGAATCTATGTCACAAATAACGAGGAAGACGTCCGCGTTCGCCACCGTCACATAGCTTTCGGCCGCCTCGAAGTGGCGGCCTCGCCAACCTCGCCGCGCATGCGCACCGCCGAGTTAAAGGAAATGACGTAGCGCGCTTCTGTCAACTTCCGCCAAGCTCCCTGAAATCCCGCCGATCAAGTTTGGCCACGTTTGGCGGGGCTGGATGCGCTCCACGGGCGGGCACTGCCGGAGATTTACGAGCAGAACATGACCAACTCGAGCCAGATCTGCGAGCGGAATATACGCGCTCCAAATGGAGCGCTTTTGGAGCGCTGGAGATCTGCGGGCGGAATTCACCATCAGAGACCTTAGGATGCTGACAATCAGCCCAAACCAACTGCCACTAAAAAAAAATAAAAAAAGTGTTGTACGAAAGTATTTGAGAAACGGTATTTTTCGGTCTTAACCGATTTCTTATTTTCGACATCGGCGGATGTTTATAGGTGTTTTTCGGTTAAACCGGTAAGTGTAGGACCTATTTATAGTTACCAGTTTATTTATTGGCCCTCGAGGCAGGGATGGATGCCCGGCCAATAAACCCAAAAGTTGGGAGACCCCCTCTGTGAAGCATGCGTTAGTTCGTTGCTCTAGTCCGAGCAAGCAACGCTCCTCCATTGGGGAGTTTTCGTCAAGGCGCGCCGCTAGCCTTGACTGAAGAAACCCGGAAATCTTAGCGGGTTGTGAAAAGCGTTGCCGGACGGCGGAAACGATCTACGAAAACTCCCTATTCTTGAGCATGAGTGTTCGTCAACGCGTCAACAGAAAGAACTCAAGTCTTCTCTTCTATCACAATTTTCACGTTATTGACATTTGTTACTCTTGACAAGTTACTGATTTATTCTGAATTCATATTTTGTAGTGTCTGTATTCCAATGTATAATATGAATGCCCCTGTGCCCCCCCCTCTCCCCTTCTTTTTCGTAACACCCTGAACGGGCCCTAAAGGTGTAATAAATGAATGAATGAATCAATGAATGAATGAAATCGAGAGACCACTTTTTAGGATGGTGTAAGCACGAGTCGAAGACGTGGTCTGAATTTGGGATCGGTGTCTTACTTGTTTCGTAAACGAATATATCAGGGATGGAAATCAGAACAAAGTGACACACTGCAGTGTACTATACTGTTTTCAGTTACGCGTTTATTGGAGTCACACTAACTGGATGGATCGGGGGATTTATGATATAGGCCTGCTGCGTTGCCCAGAGGGCGCCGCCAAAAAGGGACTTGTTAGGACTTGCTGCTGCGTTGCCCAGAGGGCGCCGCCAAAAAGGGACTTGTTAGGACTTGTTTTGGGTAGTACAAACTCGAGCGTCTCAAACCGTCATACATGAAGAAGCGCGCCTGCTCTGGGGCGGAAAGCGATCGCGAGGAACATACACAGAAACAACAAGAATTCGAACGCCGTCGTAGCACAGGCCAAAACTAAGACGCCAAGAGCCTGACCCAAGAGAAGCCGTTTCAAGCGTTCCCAAAGGAAAAGGAAAAAGAATGAAAGCCGTTTACAACTTCCTGTAACGCCGAATTAGAGCGCAGCTCTTGAGGAGGAGGGGAAGGCACGGGGGGGGGGCGACGTGGACTGGGGGGGGGGCGGGGAAAATTTTCCGCTGAATTTAGGGGGAAAATATTCGCTAAAGTTAGCGGCGAAAATTAGGGGGAAAATTTTCCCGCTTGATTTAGCGGGAAAATTTTCCGCTAGATTTGTGGGAAAATATTTTTGCTAAATTTAGCGAGGAAAATTTTCCGCTAAATTTAGCGGGGAAATTTACCCATCATGCACCGCTCGGTTACGTCGACGGACGCCGACGCCGCTCAAGCCGGAAACGGGCGCCTAAGAGCTGCGCTCTAAAAGCAGCGGGACGCTGATGTTCCGACGTCACCACCCAAAGATAAGAGACGCGTACCCTAGCGGTGGCGGCACGACTCTGGCACTTTCTTTTGTCCTACTGCGTTGAATCTAGCCAATTTCGGAAGTGGAAAGGCGTTCTTTTTATTCTCCGGCACTACACAGAAACAAAATTGCTCAACGAAGACGCCACAAGGAGGGCGAGGCCTAATCAAGCCAGCTTGTACTACCCGAAATGAGGGGGCCACAATTTGTTCAAATCTTCAGCGCAGGAAGCGTATGCGGAGAACAAGTCGTCTGCTTCCATGCGCAGGAGTTGCGGTTACGTCAAAACCACGCCGAGCTCTGATTGGCTTTGACTGAAACGATAGACCTCAATGCTAGAAGCCTTAAGGTCTACCCACTGTTTTTTTTTAATCAGTTAATAAGAGCTTGTGCGTTCTGACATCATCGCAAGCCCTGCACAAGAAGCAGACGAGCTTGCGCATGCACATTGGCTGTATTGCCTGCAGGCACGTAGCCGAGGATTTTGTTTCGGGGGGGCGGAGGACCGCCCCACCGAAACCTCCCCCCCCTTCGGGGGGGGGGGGGCGAGGAGGTCTAGCAAATGGAAGATTTCGGGGGGGGGAAGGCCCGGCCCCATGCCCCCCCCCCCCCCTGGATACGCGCCTGATTGCCTGTCCCCTTTGTAGTTGGTATACGCGGCTTCCGCCGCGTATCCCAATACAAAGGGGACAGGCTGGTACAGTGGAGCACCTATTTATAAACCCTATCAGGTTGCCGTCTCAAGTATTCATATTCCTTATCTCAAAGGTGCACCGGCGGAACGGTGATACAAAGGATGTCGCCGTGAACTTTGGTATTAAACGACTCGTATAGATCTCGCGCTATTTTCGCTCTGAAATTTTCCAGGGGCCCTAGACCCGTGAGGCACGAGTTGGGCCGGAAGTTGACGGAGCGCGCCGATCGGACTCTCGCGACGATGACCCCGCGCTTTTGTCGCCGAACTCCAATCGGAGCGCTCCGCCAACTTTCGGCTCCAAGTTTGTTTGACGAGTATTCAGTTAATGCACATTTGAGGTAAGGAATTCGGAAACTTGAGCCTGCAACCTGGTAGGGTCTGTACATAGTTTGGGCCCCTACTAAAATGTGCAACCTACCTCCCCCCCCCCCCCTTAGTAAGAAAATAAAAATATTATTGATAGTTTGCCCCGATGTTGGCTTTCCTTAAAGGCCGATGACCAGACTCGAGATTCTGCAAGGCAGAAGATCCTCCTCACCATGGGGGAGGAGGAAACAGGCAACGGTGGACAGGGTAGAAGGGGGAGAGGAGGAAGCGAGGGAAAAAGTGGAAAGCGCGAACTGGTCGTCGGTCTTTAAAGGCCGACGAACAGCCAAGAAGGAGGACACTGTCCTCTCACTTTCTCCTTTCCATTCGAGAACGAGGGAGACACTGTTGGGGAGACCCTATCTCCTTTCTGCTGGGAGGAGGAGCGAAGAGTGCCAGAGGTAACGGAGAGGAGGAAATCCAGTTTTCTGCCCGGCAGAAGCCAGTTCTGTACGCCAGCCTTTAAGTAGATTTCTCACTTGCTTAGCGCTGATTATCGACTTTCCTATTTCAAAAATCACTATTTTGTGTTTTTCAAAAAAAAAAAGAAAAAGGTTGATAGTCAGCACCGTGTTCCTTGTGTTCTCTCCTCTGTGTCCTTGTTTTTTTCGCGCTAGCTAGTTGCCTTTGCATATACTCACACTTGGAACGCGCTGAAACGCGGAACGCAGGTTTCCGGCGTTTGACTTCCGACGTACTCGAAAGCGTTCGACGGGAGCAGCGCGGAGACAAAGCCAGCTATAACTTTACATCTGCCCACTAATCATTCCAAGCAAAAACCAGAACGGACCGACTACGGCTGGCCCAACGAAGCGCGGGAGGTTTCGAGAATGGTGGTCCTTTTGAGAATGACCAAACGAGAAGGATCGAAACCGAGAACAGAGGCTCGAATGAGAACCACCATCCCCTTTTCGTTTGCGTGCTCATTCGCTGTATCGAGGAGCACAAACTCTCGCCGCCCCTCGGTCGCACTACCAGATACATCGTGCAAAAAGAAAGCCTGCAGCAGACAGATTCCTTTCTTGTATACCAACCCTGTCACATTCGTAATTTAAAAAAAAAAGAGATAAAAAAGAAAGAAAAACTGCTTAGCAGGCATTTAGGATGCACGTACGAAGCGAACATACTTTGAACATCCGGGATCCGCAGATAATCCTGCCATCGTGCCTGCAACAAAGCTTTTTTTTTTTTTTGTGATGCAGTTGCTATGGTATTAAGCCGGAACGTTGGTTTTCTTAAATGGCTTTCTCACTTCTCTTGTAGAATCTTTACTTAGTTCACGGGCTCTGTGGAAATCCGGAAATCGGCTTCATACGTATATGCTCTTGTACACTGTTCGACACAGGCTGCGCGAACACAGCGTCGACGCACTTTCGCTCACAGTCTACCGAGGAGCACACTCTCTCGTCGTCTTAGTTGGCGACTCCGAACGATCCTTTCTCGCCACACGTTGTGATGACGGCGCTTTGGTCGAAGGGAAAAAAAAAGAACAAAAGGAAAAGTCTGGTGATGCTAACAATCTAAGAAAAACCGGAATAACTATACGCGTGCGGCGGCCCCGTAAAAAAAATAATATATATATATATATATATCCAGAAAGAAAGATTTAGGAAGAGGGGACGTGTGGAAGAGGATGGGAATATACATCAGCGTCAGCGGCGACGACAAATAATTTATTTCTCGCGCGGTTCACACGTTCTTTCGGCCAATGAGGAAAAGCAAATCGGTCGGCCTCGATAGTAGGGCGGAGTCAGCCATGGCCACGCGGGTCATTCGGTTCGTACAGTTGCTGGGCGTGGACGAATCGTTTCGGGTTTTCTTTCTTCCTCGGCCTCCTTCGCAAACATCACGCAAAAACAAAGCACCCCCCCCCCCCTCTTTCCAAAACGTCATCGGTTGTGGATCCACGCAGTGCCGCCCAACTTATACTCACGTCAGCATCGCCGGTAGCTTGCCTTGCAGCGCCTCACAACGACCGCACGGCTAGGACGCGGCGACTCTCCCGTCGGGCCTGCTTGCCGCATGGGTCGGTCCGGGGATCCACCATTGATGACGTCATGCACAGGCCTTGTCTTCTCGGTGGTGGTGAACGGGGCACACATTGGACACGAATGCCGCGTCAGCGTTCGGCTCGGACTCGGGTGTCCAATCAGCGAGCACCCGAGTCCCAGCCGAACCGCTCTCGCGTCCACTCTGGCCCGCCTCCACCAATACCAGGCTAGAAGGCGAGAATGCCCGACCCGAACCAAGCGGCAAAACACGCTCAGGCTGAAGGAGATGTAGCCGCAGAGCGGCAGACGCTGAAAGATCGGCTGGCGGCGATGGTCACGCCAGATAGGCTTCGTTGCCCAGGGGCGCTGCGAAAAGGGACCATGCATGTTAGGACTTGTTTTGGGTAGTACAAACTTGGGCGTCTCAGACTGGCCACGCACGTAGTTAGCGTGTTTGCTTTGGTGCGGAATGCGAGATCACGAGGAAAATTCGAACTAACCACAAAAATACGAACGCCGTTGAAGCGGAGGTAAAAGCTAAGATGCTAACAGCATGAGCCAAGAGACGCCGTTGAACGCGTTCCAATGTAAAAATGAAAAATAAGAAAAAAGCCTCGGGACGTTAGACATTTTGACGTCACCACTCAAAGATAAGGGACGCGTACCCTAGTGGTGGTGGTGTGAATCTGGCACTTCCGGTTGTCTTGAAGCTTTGAATCTAGCCGATTTCTGACGTTGAAAGGTGCTTTTCCGTTCCTCTGAAACTTACAGAAAGATAAAATCGCGGGGAACGTTGAAAGGTGCTTTTCCGTTCTTTTGAACTGTAAAGAAAGATAAAATTACAAGGAAGTTGTCATAAGTGGTGCCAGCTAGGCACCACTTATGACAACTTCCTTGTAATTTTATTACAAGGAAGTTTACAGGTGAGCTTGTACTACCGAAAATGAGGGCGCCACAGTTCAGAGCTTTAGCGCAGGAGGCCCAAAAACGGCGCTGCCTGGGTCCACTATCGATATGACGTTTGTGGAGGAAAGGTCTTCTAAGGTATAGTATTGCCTCCGCCCGGCGACGACAGAAAATTCAACACTTCAAGGGGTACTCCGGCGTTTTCTTAATATTCCGCGATTTTGCTTAAAATTTGCTCAACATACGAACCAACATCGCTGAAATAGTAACCGAAGAATCGAGTCACAATATTTTTTTTCGCGAAGTTATTGAATTTACGAGTTTGGCCCTCACCGTTTTTCAGACTGAGTCTCTACTGGCAACAATGAAAAAGTGACGCCAGGGGAAGGCAGGTGTCCACTCTTTGGGCTGTTCACTTTGTTCTCAACCGATTAAATGCGGTGTTACGGTGTCAGATGAAGGTTCCAGCTCCCGCGCAGCAGCACGAAACAAATCGCTGGGCATTGCTCATTTTTCGACTGCCCGCTCGACCCGCAAGCCTGCCTTTCCACGACGTCACGGCACTGAACTGAAGGCGCGGGCATATCTGAATGCTGCTTTTGACGTCAATTTCACTCACCGATTTCGCAATAACTATTCTGAATTTCGCGATACTAAACAGCTTACCGGGAGGGGTAAAGGCCGGGGATTCAGAAAATGCAGTTAATTGAAGTAGCTAAAAGAAAAAAAAATTGCTGGAGTACCCTGGGGCGAATATGCCGCGAAAAATCGGCGGATTTCGCCCGGCGGCTCTTGCTCCGCGCGTGGCATCGGCACACCCTTACAAAAATTATCAGTGAGTTTCTAATGTATTCTATGATGCCGCAAAAAGCCGGGGCGTCGTGCTGTCGGATGTGTCGCGATCCTGACGGCGGTTCGTAGAGATGCTGGCGAAAACGGCGAGCGAACGTGAGAGTCGCCGTCGTCGTGGCGTCCCAACTCCGGGCCATTCGGTCCATTAAAATTTGCGTTGGAAAGTTCTCAGATTTTGACCCGTTCCACACTGTCTAAACTCCTTCACATTTCGAGGCATCAGGGTCGCCGAGCGAGCGCATCGCAGCGCGGTACGTGGGACGCGTATAGCTGCGGCGGGATCGCGAACCGTTTCGCCGCTCGCCCCCAATTGACGTTTGGCCGAGTGCCATTGGAAGTGGCCCTGTGGCAAGGCGTATATTAAACTTTTTCCCTGCGGCCGGCCGTTAACGCTCACGTGTGTAGCTTTTTTTTTTTAAATTTCGATAGCATTTTTAACGGGAGCGGAATTGGGAGTTGTGTACCCGTCGCCGTAACCGTATAGCGGTAGCCGTATCGTGTCGGTTGAAGTGACGGCATCGGCCAAGTTTAGCGGGCATACATGTACACGCCACTGAAAAAGAAAATTCACAGGGCCTCTTATGTTATCCCTAAGACGACTCGAAGGCGAGAGCCCGAGAGCCAATGCATTAAAGACAGACACATGATTTACTTTGTTTCACGTTCTCTTTTTCAGATTCTCCTTTTTCACATTCTCTTTATTTGTTTCATGTTATTTCCAGATTTCTCGCACACAGTTCCTCGTAGTCCTCTCCTCTTTAATTCGTCTTAATTCACTTTGATTCCTCTTTATTCACTTCGATTCGTCTTAATTCTCTTTATAGTCCATCTTAATTCCCATTGATAACTCTTACTTCTCTTTAATTACTCTTAATTCCCTTTAATTCACTTTGATTCCTCTTAATTCACTTTGTCATCCTTCTTAATTTCATCGCCTCCAATTTGGCTGAGTGGTCACGTAAACGTTTTGGCACCTTTCATGTCGCCGACGTGTTTTCGCTCAAGGACCTTAAAGGTCGACTGAACAATGAAACATACCAGACTTTCGCTTTAAAAAAAAGTAATTAAGTACGTTATTTGTTACCGAGATTCCAAAGGAACGCGCTCCTTGAGCTTAGAAGGTTACTTTATTGTTATTACAAATGCGTCGTTTTTTTGTAGCAGTGGTTGTGGGTTAATGTTTTTGCGGTTCTAAGCATCTGTTAAGCGTTTGCCTAAAACCATAAACGTGACAAGAACAACAATTTTATATTCGCTTTAAAGTACTACCAGGTTGCTGACGCAGTGGCTTCTTGATGTTTGTGAACATAGTGAGATCCTTAGACGGAACGTTTTTCCTTAGGTGAAAACCATACTGGGTGACCTGTGTCATACGCGTTCCCCTCCAGGAGCAAGTAAATATCGTTACTCCATTAAAAGGTAACGAAAGGACGTCACTCGTTCCTTCTCTCGAAATGTAGCTAGGTCGTTCCTTCGTTACAAACTAGATACAAGTTGATACGTATAAGTGAGTTAGCTTTCTGACGCCCTGCTAAATCAGGTGAGACGCCATTGTAGGTCACTCGGTAACGAGACTGGTGCCATCACTGGTCACGAAACCACGTGACGAGCATCAGGGCACGTGACGCCGTGTCACGCGACACCACGGCTGGGCAGCGTGACGTCACGCGAAGTGGCGCTTTGACGGATTTGCGGCTGATGATGCCATCGGGGTCGGTAACGCTCTCCGAACTTTCGGCTCCAACTCCGATGAGTCGCTGCCAGCTTCAGAGACGCGGGGCACGGCGAAGAACGAAGCATCTTCTTATCGCTCGGCAGCCAATCAGATTGCGGCATTGGCCGATAAGATCACCTAAGGTCCAATCACGAGGCACAAGCGGAATTCTGCTGCGCCTTGCATTGCTTCAAATGTTGTCAGGGACGGATTTATGGGTCAGAGCATAGCCTCCTCTATACTCACAAAGCCTGGCAGTTGGACGACTGAGCCATAGAGTGCCCGGTCGCAGATTTGGAGCGCGAGGATCTGGTAGCACAAAGCATCAAAGAGCCGTTTCTTGCGGACCCTGGACGGCAGCGCACAGCTTTTGTAGCGGCGAGGACCCCGAAACCGACTTGTTCGCTCGGCAGAAGTGTGTTGCTTCTTCTCGCCGCAGCGGGGCGCCAGTCACGTGGCTGTCCTCTTATCCGTTGTCTGCCGCTCCACCTTTTCCATTTGGGCGGCCGCTTCTCGTGGTGATCTGCCAGGCTTTGTCAGTATATAGGAGGCTATGGCAGTGACTATACAGGGTGTGCAAAGGTAAACAAAAACAAATAGTGGCCGAACCTCCGGGTACAGTATGGTACTTCCGCTTGAGTATTTTGTTCTGCTTGTTTTTGAGGACCATCGGTGAGTAGCGGCATACTTTCAAAGTCTCAGTGCCGAGGATTAACTGCGGTACCTCATGAAATTTACTTATTTGAGATCGACATGCCTTCCTGATTCCTTGGGTGAAAAGGAAGAGCATTGGTTCCTCAAGGAACTGAAAAATATGCCTAACGTATCGTGGGCGCATCTTCAGGACTACCTGAGGGTCCAGGGTTGGGCAGAGATACTTTAAAATGTATTTGGAAGTACAAAATGTTACTATGTGAAACCCGTTTAGAACGAACCCACATACAGCCAATTATTGAGGGGCTACGTGCAATAATGGTACAAGTGCACTTGTACCATTTGTGATATTAACGGTCCCAGATATTACATTTATGCATGTGGCACTCCACTTTTGTGGTAGGGAACACTGTACACATATATACTCGAAGTTCAAACATTATATTGCCATTGACATGCACAGATAAAATTATTGGGGGACTTTTTGGCGAGCTCTGCATTTGCACTTGTACCACTATTGCACGTATTAGTCGATATCGAACTGACGAAAAATTTAAATAAAAATGCATGTAAAAAGTACTTTTTATAACGAACAACATATTGGCTATATCGGACTCTCCCTCCCCCCCCCCCCCCCCGGGAAGGCTTTCAAAAACGCGAAAACAATCGTCTTCTAACTTGCCCCCCCCCCCCCCCCCCGGCCCTCCAAAAAAAAAAAAAAAGGTAGGAAAGAAAGAAAATTTTAAAAGCTCAAGTTGCAAATAAAATTGAGCGAAGAGAAGCGATTCAGAAGGGTACATAAGCTAAAAAAACAAACACTGCACGCACGCTGAAAAAGAAAAAAAAATCTTTTCAGCGCGGTGTTACAAGGCGGAAGCGAAGAGATATGAAAGAAAGAGAAGCTCTCGCCTTACAACGAACGCATCGTGGGAGTTCGTTGTAATTGGCTTTTGCTCTATCGAATTACTTTCTATATCGAACTTATCCTAGCGTTTCCTGCTGTTCGTTATAAATTGGTTTGACTTCGTAAAACAGAAATGTCATAAGATTTTGTTACGTATTACGTATTTACGCGTGTACTTACGTGTTTTGTTACGTGTTACGTATTACGTA
>JAZHYW010012897.1:0-14012 GCA_037355805.1 Ixodes ricinus | reverse complement strand
TTGACTTTATCAGTCTGCGCGTCCGTGGACGAGGCGCGGATTGCAGGAATCGGTGATGCGGTCACTTGGTACACGGTCTGCGGACGAAAATCGCGATTCGGTCCATCGTGCGAAGCGCGAAACACATGCGCGTCCAAACTGTCCGATTCGGCGTGCGAACCGCCGGAACGACGTCCGAGGGCGAGGGTTTTCGTCGCAGCGGAGCGTCGGACGGGGCCTCCGTCCGGCGCCGGCGTGCGTCCAACTTGCTAGATATCGCCGCACGGCTGTGCGATTTTCGGAGGGCCGCAGCCAATCAGCACGGATGGCGCGAAGGTCATGTTGTCACGTGGCTTCCGGACCGATCGGGCGAGGAGGCGCTTCGTGGTTCGGGCAGTTCGGGGAAGCGGATATCCCCCGTCGCCTACACGCACACATGTGGCGGTGCGCGGTGAAGGAGATGGACGCCATCGAGTTTTCTCGCGCGCGCAAAACAAGCTGCTGATCTCGCGCGCCATAGCAAGCCGGCCTTCGGGGACCGATCGAGGCCGTCGAAACCCGAATGTACTCCGTTTCACCTTACGATGGAGAGCAGCGTACGCTACGAGCCATTCCTATGCCGTGTGAGTGTCACGTCAACTTCGGGAGAGACGCAGCAATGCGCGGTGTGCGTAGTCACGTGATTTGTACGCAGTGCTCGCTTCGCTGGGATGGCTCCTAAGGTCCGCTGCGGTCCATCGCGATTAAGTGATGTTGAGCAGAAAAGTAACCTCACGGAAAATCTCTACACACGCACACTTTAATAGAATGTAATAAAAATATTATGTTTGTTTTAAAGTCAGAAAACCAAGAAGGGCGAGGGTAGTATTTTAGTTTTCTAGGCTAGGTGGCGCGAGCTACCGACCCTTATAAATATAGCCATTAGCATTCATCCATCCATTCGGTAGAGGGATACCCGAAACTGGGCGGAGCTGAACGGAGCGACGCAACGACGCGTCGGAAGCCATGTGTCGCGAACCGTCCTGTGCGGCGATTCGGAGCAGCCATCTTCCCGACAGTTCGCACGCCGGACCGGACAGTTTTGACGCGCATGTGTTTCTGCGCTTGAATCGGCTGTACGACGCGGTACGACTTGCGACCGGCAGAAACAGGAAGTAGCTCATGGCTCTCGTCCAGGGCGCAGCCAAGCCAGCCAAGCAAGCCAAGCCGATCCACTACGAAGAGGAGGGGAGTATCTCTCCTCCACGCGCCCGAAATGCCGAGAGAGAGAAAAAGTGGAAAGGAGGCGACTACCGACTAAATTGCGTCTAACGCAGTCAATATTGCTCTAAAATTTTTTTTTTCGCGTAAAATTCATTTTATGACACGCGTGCCCCAATTAGACTGTTGTGAGAAACCTTTTTTTGCTTTTCAGGGTCCTTTAAAGGGACAATGAAGGCGATTTAATTTAATTTTTTTAAATTGTGTTTTTAGGCTTCTTGGGAACCTGGCATACTGCCTAAATTTTTATAGGCATTTGTGACGCATATTTCTATACCTACGAAAGAACTGAAGAAACCGAAACTCAACTATCTGCGTTTCTCGTTTTGGGCCTCCGAAAACGGAGGTGACGTAGGGAGTGACGTCACATGTGAATTGTCGGTACCGGTAGCATTTAGGGCGTCGAGACTCTGGTTACCGCGGTGGGTTATAGCAGCGCGGTGGCGCGGTCGTTTCGCCGAATTTGTCAACATGGACGGCAATGCCGCTCTCGCGAGCGAGTTCGAGCTTCCGTTCAGTAACCGAACACCAACGGAACGGGAGTACGTGCGTGGCGGCCTCTGCTATCACCCGACGGAGACCGCACAGCCGGCAACGAGCGGCCCGCATGCCGAAGGACGGACGCGGGGGAGATGCCGAGGGGAAAGCGGCAGCGATCTGGCCGTTCTGGCCGTCACAAGCGGCGCGTCAGCGACCAATCGCTGACGCGCCGCTTGTGACGTCGCGCTTCTTGGCCCCGCATCGGTCACGCGAGCTCCGCGCTCCGCTTCTCCTGGCTTCTCCCGCAACTCTCGGGGCGTCGCCCCAGTCGATCCCGGTGCAATTATTACCGCGACTGTTTCATTGATTTGCGCGGCACACAAGCGCCGGTTTCGGCTGAAATTTGGGCAACGTGGCCTGAGACGTGCCTGGAACCCAGTTCAATCGCCAAAAAGATGTCCTAAATTGCCTTCATTGTCCCTTTAAGGCCGGCTTTAGTGGGAATTTTAATGTAGTATTTGGGTTATCACATTGTGCCACGTCGAAACCATATCAGTCATTTGTTCGGGCTTTACTGAGTGGAGCGGGTACCCTGCGTCCGCTAGGAGCCGCTACCGATCGTCCAGCGAACAGCGCCACGCGCGGCCATTGTTGAGTTAGCGTAGGGAGAGCGGTGGAGCTCGCCGCCGCTCCCGCTGCTCCCGCGCTTCCGCCAATGGGGTAGCCCAAGCAGGCATGTCGACCTTGCAACACCCACAGGTGTTCCACTGGTCGGAGCTGCGACTGCCGAGGTCACTTCCCGATGAGAACGCGCGACGCCGCCGCGAGAGGCGCGCGTATCGGCAATAGTTCCCTGCGTGTCTCTCGCTTCGCCGCAGTGCAGTGGCATTCTTGCAAGGGGGGGGACAAACATGAATGGGCATTGGTCAAAAAAAATAAATTAGGTGAACGTTTTCTTAATAACTCACTTCTCAATAAAAAAATAAAAACAGAAACCGTGGTTGTTACGTTGTTATACAAGTTTGTAGGACACCGATGTCCTCTCCGGAGCTGCGTTTAGCATAAATCGTAATTAGTCTGTTTTTTTTTTTCGGGAAATAGTATATTATTATTTTTCTTGTAGGGCTTAGCTCTACTGAACAAGCAGACTGTCATAAAAGCAGCTTTGGGTGGTCGGGGTAAGCTGTCGGACGTATCGCTTCTGTGTGACACGTACGACAGAAAATGTGTTTTCTTTTTAAAAGGGAGAAAACCAGCGAGGGAGTTTGAGTTCCTCTGTAGGAATTGAAACTCCCTTGTGTTCATGGAATGAACACAAAGACTGCTCCAAGACGCACATGATCACATTTGTCCGTAATTTAATTTTACATTTCCTGGTGGACTAGAAATAGGATAGTAGCCGTGGGAATTATTGAAACTTTCACGTTTATCAGCAATCTTTAATATGTCATAAATGCCAAGAGAAAACTTTTTCTAAAAAGTTTAGAATTGTGTTACAACTATTTGCTTTGGTTTCTTTATGTTTTATGCCCTAGTAAAACAGAAATATCGACCAAGGATAAAAAGGTGGTGAACTGGGCCAGTTGGTTGACGTTGTACAAGATGGGAAGAACAGCTCAGAAAACACAGACTACGAAGAACAAACACGACAGGACAGCATTGTCCTGTCGTGTTTGTGCCTCTTCGTAGTCCGTGTTTTCTCTGAGCTGTTTTTCCCATCTTGTACAACGATCAAGGATTGTGGGTAATTTCAAGAGTCAGCCACACACAGCTCAGTGACAAGACGCAGCTGTCGGTAGCCCTTCACCCGTATGTAGCCATCCCTCGAATTCTATTGTCTTAGACGTGGCCTCCTTGATGTTGAGATAGCCCTTCGTGACCTGAGAGTCCCCTGACACAGATTTTGCCGTCTTCGTTGGGTCCCAGAGGCTCTTTGCTTTGAGGATCGACAATCTAGACAGAATGCGCCATTTTGAGAAATTATGCAGTTCGTTCCGCGGAATGTGTTGCACGGTGTGAAGTCGAGGAAAAGAACAGTGGTGTGCCAACTGTTCCTTTCGCTGCTTAGGAATTGGAGTACCTTTATTTCTGTCATGGGAAATGAACATCCTATGGAGTCGGGGTTGGGGGGGGGGGCAACGTCATGATACCGGTCAGCTCGGTCATGGAGTATCCTGTAGTCATAAAACTGGTCAGCTCGGTCATGCAAGTATCCCGAAGCGAGGGAAGAAATATACCCCCTCCCCCCCACATTGAGTGCAACCCTTCCCCCCTCTTTTCTCCAGAAATTTTACACAATGTACGCATACCGATTCCCACCCCCACTGACTCACACACAAAACTTTTTACCCCTCTAGAATGCGAATTCTGCGTAAAAGACCTGCGGTTCCCCGATACTGTACAAAGTGACACAAAAGGTGCTCTTTCGCGGTCGTTAAGAATTAAATGATACGCGGACGCACGCATCGCATCTTTCCTCAATATTTTACGTGTTTTGCTGTTGTTGCTTCACTCGCGATATTTGAAGACACGGCAGAAGGTTCGGTGCGTAGGAAACATTCTAACCTCGAATTAGCAAGGCGGCTCTCGAATTTACTAGAACATCACATTATACCGTCAACAAAAATGCGTAAGCGCGGCCAGGAATCGAACCCTAGCTTTCTGGCGTGGAAGGCACGCGCGATAACCGTTAGGCCACGAGCGCGCTGCCTGCTTGGTCAGCTGCGCTCGCGGCATTACTACCCCCTTTAAAAAGTGCATCGCCCTGATGCAACACAAAACGAAACAAAGCAAACTGAAAATAACGGCAAACTAAGGAGTCATTTGAGACACATAATGTCCACAGTCCTATCGAGCGTAGAACGGTTTCAGGCGCACGACGTGGACGACTTCCGGTCGTGGAGGGCGGCGTGATGAAGTCCGTGTTCCGTCAGGCATCACCTCGTAGTTCAGGTCCCCGAGTCGACGAAGTACTTTGCAGGGTCCGAAGTAGCGCTTTAAGAGTTTCTCGCTGAGACCACGGCGGCGGATCGGTGTCCACACCCACACCCTGTCTCCGGGTTGAAGTGGACGTCCCGACGACGAAGGTATATACCGGCGTAAGCGTCGACTCGGCTGTTGCTCTTGAATCTTGATTCTGCCAGCTGACGAGCTTCCTCCGCGCGTTGAGAGATCAGTTGAGCGTCGTCGTTGCCATCGTCGGTTGGCACGCGAGTGCGGCATGGCATCCAGCATTGTGGCAGTGTTGGAGGTAACGCGTTACTAGTAACGACGTTACTGGTAACGCGTTACATTTTTCGCTAACGCAGTAACGTACTCGTTACTATTCTGAATGACTAACGAGTAAAGTATTTTCGTTACTTTTTACGGTATCGGCTATTATATTACGTTACTCGTTACTCGTTACTTTTGACCAAAACTGGTGAAATACATTATGTATTTGGGAAAAGGTCCCGACGCCTGATCTAACGTTTAGAATAGCAATCTTGTGCATAAAACTGGAGACGTTAGGGGAACTAAATAGACCTATTGCTCTATTACCCAAGCATCAAGGAGAATGCAGGGATTGGTGTTCCACGCGCCGCACGTGCTGGCCTCAGCAGTAGTAAATTTTCTAAAGCAAATACCTAAAACAAATGGCCTCTTGCACGCGCGTTTGTCAATGCTTTCTTTTGGTTATTTACTTCGAATATTTTATACAGGAATGGTGTGCGCGTGTGGCGCGTGGAACACCAATCCCTGCATTCTCCTTGATGCTTGGGTAAGACAGCAAATGGTCTATTTAGGTCACTAAGCTCAATGGAGGATCTATACTTCGTTTCAACTTGGATCCAGACGCAGGCGATGCTACAAGCGCGAGCTCCGGGCTTTCAGCGTCCCTGCCAAGCACGCGCGCTCGTGCAATGCAAGCACTGTTCAGGGCCACACGCTCGCGCTCGTAGCATCGGCTGCGTCTGGACCCAAGCTGAAACGAAGTAGAGCTAATCTGCTCGAGGGGCAACTACTTGCGCTCGAGCACGCAATGCCCAGGCAATGCTGTATCTTGCAGCTAAGACTTCTGAACCTCCGATTTCCTAAAACGGTGGGTTTTCCACTTATCAGTCCATCTATTCACCCATCCATCTCATAATCCTGCACAAGCTTATCGCTGCACGGAGCCAACATCCGTCACAGTAAACATAAAAAAAAACTCTCTTCTCGAAGTCAAAAAAAAAACCTTCGGCTACCAGCTAATTCCGTTCGTCCTCCTTTTTTTTTTTTTTCATAGTGTTACTATTTATGAGGCTTGAACGAACGACTGCGTTACAGGCCCCCTCCCCTACCTCCTCTTCCCCCCCCTGCTTTGTGCAGCAGAGGTGGACAGGGGGGGGGGAGAGAGAGACATTCGTTTACAACAGTGGCGAAGCGATTTGCTTGTTTCTCAAGTTACAAAAAAAGAAAAAAGAAAGAAACACCCTTTGTAGACACCCCCGCTCTCACCCTCACTGCCTGAAAGTTCCTGACCCACTTTTGCGCACAGAAGAATCTTTCGCTTGGTTAGTCTTTAATTCCCTATGGTCATAATAAAAAAAAAATGTTTTAAACCTAAAAAGAGAACTTACAAACACGAAACCTTTTTTTTTTCGCAGAAAAACTAAGAGTTATTGCTGGTAAAAGGAAGCATGTGATTATAACCAATGTGCTGGTAACCGGTGTCCTGTTCCACATAGTGAAGTAGATCAATCTCTGGTAATAGTATGAACCGGACTGTTACTAAAACCGGCGTAAATATGAGGGGTGTTGGTTGGCTCGTTGTGTTCCAGCAGTCCCCGTTCGCATGTTGTAGTTTATAAAAGCCGATTGACTACCATCTCCGACTCATTCTGCGTATGAGAGGGACATGAATAACGAAACTCCGTCGCCATGGTCAGGACTGAATGAAATGTATCAAATAAAGGAGACGGAATCAGATAATTTACAGTTTCAATGCCTACTCTGCATGCCGAAAATTAAGCTGCTTCGCGCATCAAAAGACTATGAAACCACTCTGTAAATGTCTATCTTTATCGAAGCTTGTTCAGGAGGCTTATCATACATCTCTTCCAAACATATGTACTCGAACAGAAAAGTAACGTAAAAGTAACGTAAAAGTAACGTTCGTTATTTTTGAAAAGTAACGGTAACGGTATATCGTTACGTTTGTAAAAAAGTAACGTAGCTCAATAACGCGTTACTTTTTTACCAAAGTAACGAGTAACGCTATTTCGTTACTTATTTTCGGTAACGGGCACAACACTGCATTGTGGTAACCGTCCGGCCATGTACCAGTTGGAACGGCGTCATTCCTGTGGTTTCTTGTACCGCTGTGTTGTACGCAAATGTAACGTACGGTAACACCTCGTCCCACGTCTTGTGCTCCACGTCGACGTACATGGAGATCATGTCGGCGATGGTCTTATTGAGCCGCTCTGTTAGCCCGTTGGTCTGCGGGTGATAAGCGGTGGTTCGTCGATGGCTGGTGTGACTGAGCCGAAGTACCTCTTGAGTCAGCTGTGCCAGGAAAGATGACCCTCGATCTGTGATCAGCACTTCTGGTGCGCCGTGTCGAAGGAGGATGGACTCGACGAAAAACTTTGCGACTTCAACCGCTGTTCCCGATGGAAGGGCTTTCGTCTCGGCGTATCGTGTAAGATAATCGGTCGCCACGATAATCCACCGGTTTCCTTGCGTTGATGTTGGGAACGGCCCGAGTAAATCCATTCCAACCTGCTGGAAGGGCGTAGTCGGGGCAACTATCGGCTGCAGAAGTCCCGCTGGCTTCGTCGGAGGCTTTTTACGTCGCTGGCACTCATGGCAGGACCGTGTGTACAGATGGACGGTCTTCGGGAGTCTCGGCCAGTAGTACTTGTCACGAATCCGGGCTAGCGTCCTGCTGTAGCCGAGGTGTCCAGCCGTCGGGTCGTCGTGGCATGCTTGAAAGATTTCTTCTCGAAGGCCAGCAGGAACCACCAGCAGCCAGTCAGAGTTACTGGTTCCGAAGTTCTTCTTGAAAAGCACGCCTCGCCGCAGAACGAAGCTTGACATGTCTCGGGCCAAGACTCGCGGGACTGAACTTCCTTGACCCTCGAGGTGGTCGATCACCGCGCGGAGTTCCGGGTCGTCTCGTTGGAGTGCTCCCATGTCGGTATCTGTAACTGCGCCGAGAAAACGGTCGTCATCGTCGTCGTCGGTGCTGTCAGAAGGGGGTTCGACTGGGGCCCTAGACAGACAGTCGGCGTCGTTATGCTTGCGGCCAGACTTATGCACAATTGTTACGTCGAATTCTTGAAGTCGGAGACTCCAGCGAGCGAGGCGTCCTGACGGGTCCTTTAGGTTGGCGAGCCAACAGAGAGCGTGGTGGTCCGTGACAACGCGGAACGGAATCCCATACAGGTACGGGCGGAACTTGGTTAGCGCCCAGACGACAGCAAGACATTCCTTGTCGGTCGTTGAGTAGTTTCGCTCTGCCTTAGACAGTGCCCGGCTTGCGTAAGCGATCACCGTCTCTGCTCCGTCTTGTCTTTGGACGAGTACTGCGCCGAGTCCGGCGTTGCTGGCGTCAGTGTGAACTTCCGTTTCCGCTGATGGGTCGAAGTGCCCGAGGATAGGGGGCGACTGGAGTCTTTCTTTCAGTTCGTTGAACGCTTGTTCTTGCTCCTCTCCCCACTGGAAGTTCACGTTGTCCTTCGTTAGATTCGTGAGCGGTGCAGAAATCTTGGCAAAATCGCGAACGAAACGTCTGTAGTAAGCGCAGAGCCCAAGAAATCTTCGAACGGCTTTCTTGTCTGATGGCTTTGGAAATGCGGCAACAGCGGATGTCTTTGCCGGGTCAGGGCTTACACCCTGAGCACTCACGACATGGCCCAGGAATTTGAGTTCGCCGTAAGCGAACTGACATTTTGACGGCTTGAGTGTAAGTCCAGCATTCTGGATAGCCTGTAGCACGGCTCGCAGACGTCTCAGGTGCTCTTCAAAGTCCCTTGCGAATACCACGACGTCGTCGAGGTAGACGAGACAGCTTTGCCATTTCAAGCCTGAAAGGACGGTATCCATTACGCGCTGGAAGGTCGCTGGTGCTGTGCACAGTCCAAACGGCATCACTTTAAACTCGTAGAGTCCGTCCGGCGTGACAAAAGCAGTCTTCTCACGATCTCGTTCGTCGACCTCGATCTGCCAGTACCCGCTCTTTAGGTCCATCGACGAAAAGTATCGGGCATGGCGCAGCCGGTCCAAAGTGTCGTCGATGCGGGGCAGCGGGTAGACGTCCTTTTTGTTACGGCGTTCAGCCGACGATAGTCCACGCAGAACCGAAGAGTCCCGTCCTTCTTTTTCACAAGGACTACCGGTGAAGCCCACGGGCTGCTTGAGGGCTGGACAATGTCGTCATCCAGCATTTCTTGGACCTGCTTCTGGATGACTTCTCTCTTTCACAGAGACACGGTACGGCGACCGATGAACAGGAAGCGCGTTGTCTTCAGTGACAATTCGGTGTTTCGCAACGGTCGTTTGGCGCACCTTTGACGACGTGGCGAAGCACTCAGTGAACTCGGCGAGAAGGTCACTGAGTTGTCGTCGTTGTGGAGTAGGCAGGGTTGGGTCGATGTCAAACTGCGAAGGCGGCGTTGTCTTGGGTGGCCACGAAGAGAGGTCTTCTGATATTCCGGCGACTGCGGCTGAGTCCGGGAGTTCCTCGGCGTGACCCACGGCGGTGCCTTTCGTAAGGTGCTGGGCCTCCTGTCGGAAGTTCGTTACCAGTGCGACAGTGTGTCCGTCTTGGAGCTCCGCGATGCCTCTTGCGACGCCGATCCCTCTCTCTAGGAGCAGTTGGACGCTACCCTCCACCAAAGCTTCTCCGCAGATGCCTTTTTCGGTCGCGACAGGCACAAGTACACTCGAGCGTGGTGGCAAGTTCACGTGGTCGGAGAGTACACGGACTGTAGCTGTCGTGGCTGCCAAAGTTTTCTGATCCTCGGGCATTACGACAGGTTTCCGCAACCTTAACTCGTTGGCTTCCAGGTCGATGACGGCGCTATACTCGCACAAGAAGTCCATTCCGAGTATGACGTCCCTCGCACAGTCCCGTAGAACGACGAACTTTACCGGACACGTCTCGCCGTGAATCTCGACACGAGCAGTGCATCTTCCGACTGGCGTGATGAGATGTCCCCCGGCGGTGCGTATCTGTGGGCCATCCCACGGCGTCGTCACTTTCCGAAGGCGTTGGGAGAGCCTCCCACTCAGGACGGAGTAGTCTGCTCCGGTGTCGACGAGAGCCGACGCGTCATGACCGTCGATAACGATGTTTAGGTTATTCTTCACCGTTGCAGGAGCGTCGTTTCGGTCTCTGGTGGCGTTTGAGTGGGGGCCCTCCGACGTTCGTGGAGGATCTTGGCGTCGGTCGTCTTCGGCAACTCCACCTCCAGGGGTTGCCGCGCCTAGTTTCCCCGGCGAGGAGTGAGGGGTGACAGGCTTTCACGTCGGGATCGGTGGATCGGCGAAGCTGGACGTCGTGGCGACGGCGACCGGGACACTCGGCGGTACGCAGGCTCGGGGGACTGAGGTCGTCGCAGGTACTCGTCGATCTCCCGAGGGCGTTCACCATAACGGGGGCGCGGGTCGTTCGGGTGGAACCCGCGCAGCCCGAGTCGTCGGTATGGGCATCGGCGGTAAACATGGTCAGCTTCGCCGCAGTGGTAACACAGCGGGCGTCGGTCAGCCGTCCTCCAGACATCTGTCTTCCTCGGCGCCGGTTGCTCTGGGCGAACGTGCGCCTGATCTTCCATTCGTCGGGCGTACTGCGGCGTTGGGGCGTCTCTTCGGGGCGCCGCCGTGGCTTGGCGGGGAGCTTGCGGCGGGCGTCGGGCCATGGCGGCGTAGCTCAGCGTCGGCTCATTGGCTGCGGCCACGGTGACAGGGGTATCCGGCAGGAACGCTCGCTGAACCTCGTCCCGAACAACCTCGGCAATGGAGATTGAGGCCGGGCGCTCAGCAGTCGGCAGAAGCTTCTTAAGCTCCTCCCGGACGATGTCACGGATAATTTCACGAATGCCCGGGGTGTCGTGGGCAAGGTCGCAAGCGGATTGCGAAACCGCGCTGACGCCGGGTAGTCTCTGGTAGTGGCTGGCCCGGGCTTGCAGAGCACGCTCGATGTTCGTGGCCTCAGTGATGAAACCTTCGACGGTGGTAGGTGGGCTCCGCACAAGGCCACCGAAGATGTTTTCCTTCACGCCGCGCATCAAGACACGCAGCTTTTTGTCTTCGGGAGCGGTTGGGTCGGCGCGATTCATCAGGTGGAGAACGTCTTCGACAAAGCTTGTGACGCTCTCGGTCGGCCCTTGGGTTCTCGCTCGCAGGCGTTCTTCGGCACGCTGTCGTCGGTGCTGGTTGGCAAAGGTGCGTCGCAGCTCGGCCTCGAATTCTTCCCACGACGAAATGGACGCTTCGTGGTTCTCAAACCAGGTGCGTGCCGTGCCTTCCAGAGCGAAGTATACGTTCTGAAGGCACTGCTCCGGTGTCCATCGGTTATGGCGGGCCACTCGTTCGTAATGGTGAAGCCAATCTTCAACGTCCTCGTGGATCTCCCCGTGGAAAGGCGTCGGAGTCCGGGGTGCGACGGGCAGGTATACGACGGCAGAAGCGGCCGGGGTCTCCGACTGGTTGGCCATCGTCGTCGTCCTTGTTTCCCTGGTCCTAGGTGGCAAGGGTCCTAACTCCGGGGGTAGGCCAAGGTTCCGGCGACTTGATCGGAGCTCGGTCAGGTCTTCGTTGGGTTCTTGGGAGCTTGTGATCGGACTTGCACTCCGGGAACTCGGAGGGGTACGCGGCAGGGGCATGCGTTACCCCGCACCTCCACCAAAATGTCACGAATGGACAAGTGATGAGGCAGAGAATAACTGGAGGAACTGAAACGTTTAATGAGGGCGAACTTGTGCCCAAAAATAAAGAAGGAAACAGAAAGATAACAGCAGAGCGTCGCGGGCGTCGAAGTCGGCGAAAGAGCAGAGATCGAACGCTGGGGCGAAACTGACTCGGATTGCCAGGCGGAGCCCCTTTGTACACGCGTGGGCTTCCGGAACATTCGGCGTAGAAGGTTCGGTGCGTAGAACATTCTAACCTCGAATTAGCAAGGCGGCTCTCGAATTTACTAGAACATCACATTATACCGTCAACAAAAATGTGTAAGCGCGGCCAGGAATCGAACCCTAGCTTTCGGCGTGGAAGGCACGCGCGATAACCGTTAGGCCACGAGCGCGCTGCCTGCTTGGTCAGCTGCGCTCGCGGCAATATTATAGGGGGCTAATCGTAACGATCAGTCGGCTAACTAATTAAAGTTCGGTAATAAACTTTTTTAATTAATGAAAATAGACGTATGGTTCCCAGAAACTTGCTCGGCGTCATCGTAAACCGCTAAATCAGTCACTTCAGAAAGACTTTGAGCGCGTGAGAAGCATAGTGCACTAAAGTCACCACTCGTGGAGCAGGTACAAGGCATGGGGCTAGATAAGAGAGGGAAAAAATCGCGCGGGCGCCTTACCGCAACCCTCTAGCTTTGTACCTGCTCTACGAGTGGTAACTTTAGTGCACTACTACGCTTTTCACGCGCTCATAGTCTTTCTGAAAATGACTGATTTAGTGGTTTTCGATGACGCTGAGCAAGTGCTGGGGCTGGGGAGGAAGGTCTCAGACCATCCTTGTAAATCAGTGGGGGTCTGAGACCCCTAGACTTTGAGCGCGTAATTTTCAGAAAGACTTTGAGCGCGTGAGAAGCGGAGCACCACGTTACCACTCGTGGAGCAGGTACAAGGGTAGCGGTTGCGGATCGCGGATGATTAGATTATCATCGCGTTGTTCCACTGCTAGCTTTGCGCCTGCTGCACGAGTGGTAACTTTGGCGCGCCCCCAAGTTTCCCACGAGATTCCAGTCGTTCTGAAAGGAGTTGATTTCCGATGACGCTCAGTAAGGTTTTAATTGGAACCATATGTCTATTCTCACTCATTAAAAAGTTAATTACTGAATTTTAGATTAATTAGCCGACTTATCGCAAAAATTATCCACCCACATAATGTCCCCCTGGCCGTATAACTCACCTCCACAAACCGCATAAGTATAAATTTCACGGCTTTTTTTAAACAAATCTGTAACGCTTAAAAAAGAAAACAGTATATACATATGTCTATATAACAGTCGCGTGACTCTTCTAACGAATTATAAATATGTGGCGGTTCCCCACCGAAGTAGATAGTCTCCAGGTTGAACTTCCGCCGAAAGTCCTCAATGATGGAAGCCGGCACGACACCTCCACCCACTCCGGCACTGGTCCAGCTGGTGAGATTGTAATTCTCGGCCAAGGGACTGTTGCTCAGCATCATCAGCCTCGTGGGCATCAAGGGCATGTGCGTGATCTGCGTGCCCAGAAACCTTGACTTTCCTCTGATGGAAGGCCTTGCTGCTTTGTTATTTGGTATTGATCTAAGGTGTAACGACTTGGCGGATATCATGAAACAGTTGGCTGGTAGGAACTATAGAGCACTCACCCTGTACTTTTCCGACTGCCGCGAAGATATCTTCGGGCTTCGTTGAGGAAAGCAGCACGGTAGTGCAGCTCTGAGGCAGTTACCCAGCACAGTGACAATGCCGGACAAATGCACAGGGGGTATCCAGTCGAGGGTCACTGGCCTAGCCACCTTGGCATTGGCTACCGCCAGTGTGGACGTCCACCTGCGGATGTCCAGTGCTGTGGGTTAAATCTGTACTGGGACATTTAGGAAGGAGATGCGTTGCTGGAGAAAGTTTACCAAAGGCGAAGCATTACAAAACACTACAAAAAAGTTAACGAACTTTTTTAATCGAATCTTACGTACTTTTTTTTTTCTTTTTGAACTTCATATATAAAAATGTTAAAAAGTGGATATTCGTCTACTTTATTTTTATTCTGTAGGAACACACTCAAGAATGGTATTTAAACGAGCTACGTTGTACTTTAATCGATACGGAGACAGAAAGACGGGCCTAGAACATGTTGAACTCTTAATGGCGGTCTGGCTCTTTCTCTTTCGAGCCTAACCACAATCAAAATATTAATTTTTGCTTTTTTATTTTTTTTCTGACCTCGCTTTATCTTCTGGCAACCGTCTTTACACCCACGGAAGAACATCAGGCATACGGAAGCTCCACCTTTGTCTTTCGTTCTGTAATTAGGAATGGGACGTACGCATCCCACATGATCTGTGTGGCAACGAAATTGTAGTGGGTGAGCATGACGCCCTTCGGCGGG
>JAZHYW010012896.1:0-15409 GCA_037355805.1 Ixodes ricinus | reverse complement strand
CGTGCACGACGTACCGCCCTGAACCCTCACCGAACCCTATTTCGTAGTTCACCTGCGATAGCTTGGCCAGAACTCGGTGAGGCCCAGTGTACACTGTCCGTTTCTTCATCCCCACTGGTGGGGACCTCAACAACACTAATTGGTTTCGTTCTTAGGTAATGTAAGTTCGATGTTTGCCAAATAATATTTTGTTTCCCCTGAACCAACTTGATGTGCCGTGTAGCCAATCTACGCGCTTCGTTCACGCGCTCGTGCACGAGCACCACGTATTCGGAGCTTGCTTGCAGTTCTTGTAGCTCTTTTTTCTTATAAAGCTCATCCAAGGGGAAAACAGGGTCACGTCCATACAGAAGGAAAAAAGGTGAAGTACGAACTGTATTCCGATATCACGTGTTATAGCAGAACTCTACATAGGGCAGAACATCAGTACACTTCTCTCCAGATAAGTTGGTGATTTGCATCATCTGTTTCAGCGTTCTGTTGGCTCGTTCGACGAGGCAGCTGGATGATAAGTTGTAGTCGTTGAGTGACGTATACTACGGTACTTGAGATAATCGGAAGTTGATCAGGCAGTCATTTGTGTCACCCTGTCCGTAGTTAGTACTGTGGGGCATCCGTGCTTGAGAATTATTTTCCTCAGTGTTACGAACAGCTTTCGCCTAAACAAAGTTGGTTACGTACTCTATGGGCAATGATAACAAGCTTGTACCTTCGTGAAACATGAAAGGGTCCAATTATGTCGAGTCCAACTGTATGGGTGACACATATCGACTTCAATTGGCTGCAGCAGTCCACAAGGGCACGTCGTAGTCATCTTCCTTCGTTGACAGAGGTCACAGCTTTCCACGAACCGTTAGGCATCCAGGTACAGTCAAGGCCAGAAATATTTACTGTGGATTTTCTCGTATGGGAATATGATTCCCATGTGTGCTCTGAATCGACGTTCATGAAAATCATGAAGTACTTCCGCTCGTTTTGTCGCCGGCAAGCATAAAACAAATCGTTCATGTGCTGGTCCTGCATCCCTTTGTACAATGCATCATGAAAAAGTACAAATTGTTTACTTGCTCTCTTCTGCTGTTTCTTTGTACCAGCCTTTTTCTGTGGTACTTTTATGACTTTTGCACAGAACGGGTCCTCCTTTTGCTCGGAACTTAAATCGGGCTCTGTGACTTCGAACACAACGCAGGTGCGGGTCCACCTAGTCTCTCCCGAGCAGTTGGTACTTAAAGGTTCCTTTGAGCAGAAGCGGCTTGGAATACGGGATAGACAGTCGGGGGCAGTGTGACATGTGCCAAACCTGTACACAACTTCAAAGTCGAATTCCTGCAGCTAGAGAGACCACCTGAGCAGGCGTTGGTTTCCCTCCTTGTAACATAGAACCCAGCAGAGCGCATGGTGATCTGTAACAGCATGGAACTTTCTTCGCATTAGGTAGGGACGTAATTTTTCCACAGACCACTTAACTGCAAGGTCCTAAAGTTCAGTGGATGTGTCATTCTTTTCAGCTCCGCGAAGAGAACGGTTGATATATATAACAGGTCTGTAATCCCCAGTTTCACCTTCCTGGAGGAGGATGGCGCCGAGACCGGTTCTGGAAACATCAGTATGGACCGGAAGGCCGTATTTAAGGTATTCGAAGAAGTGCTTGAAGACAGAAGGTCCACATAAAGCAGATTTCAGTTTATGGAAGTCGTTTTCTCATGGAGTACCTCAAGTGAAGGCTTGATATGTTTTCAGGAACTTTCTCAAAGGGGCTGCGATGGCACTATGGTCCCAAGTGAACTTTCAGAAATAGGACGTCAGTCCCAAAAACGATTGAACTTCAGCCGTAGTTCTAGGAACGGGGAATCGCATTATAGCATTAACTTTCTACGGATCAGGTGCAATACCTTTTTTGTATACAATATGTCCAAGGTAAGTCACTCTGCTGCAAAACAAATGGCACTTCTGTGGTTTCAACTGAAGATTTCCTTCCTCAAAGCGTTCGAAAATATCCCCAGTTGTCGAAGGTACTCTTGAAACATTGTGCTGTAAACGATACAGTCGTCCATGTAGACCAGTGAGTTACGATACTTTAGATCTCTGATAATAGCATCTACAGTTCGCTGACAACTTGCCGATGCTCTTTTGAACCGGAACGGCATTCTCAAGAAGTCATACAGCCACCACTGCATAACAAAGGCCGTCTTAGCAGTGTTACCAGATTCCATCTCTATTTGGTAGAATCCTGAAAGGAGGTCCAACGTTGAGAAATACTTCTTCCCACTTAATGCCGCCAGAGCATCATCGATTCTTGGTAGTGGGTAGATGACATTTCAGTTAAAGCATTTAGTTTCCTATAGGCCACACATTACTGTCCACTTGTCCTTTTTTTAAACTAGAACCAGTGGTGATGCCCGGGAGCTTTTGGATCGCTGGGTAATTTTTGCGTCCATAAGGTATTTTATTATTGCCTTGACAAAATCTCTGGGCCGGTGAAATTCGCCTAGGGTACCGTGCAATTGGTCTTGCATCATCATTCGAAATGGAATGCTTCTCATCCCTACAAGATGCCAGGTGTTCAGTATCGGTTGCAAAACTAGATCGATATTTAATCAACAGTTGGGTTAGTGCCTCCAGCTCTTCGTGGTTCAGTGCAGCTCTCACGTTAAAGCTCAACTCATCAATTCTCATATGCTGCATTTCGTTGCGGACTATTGGCACATCTTCCCGGTTCTCAAGATCCGAAAAACTCGAACGCTGCAGGACTGATTGCCATTCGATAGGAGACAAGTCAATCGCTTCAACAAGTTCTATTTTCTCTGCACATCCTAAAGATGCCCTCGCAGGTATTTTGGATGGCCTCAAGGAAACGTTTGTTGCCAAAAGTTTGAAAGCCTATGTTCTTGCATCGATGACTGTCGCTTGCAGTTCCAACAGGCACCGTTCAATAGCTGACCGAGTACATGTTACGTAGAAGATATCACGACTTGTCTCGCTGGCTAGGGCTTCCAACGTGACTTCGATTACCTTCCGGGATAGAAGCGGTACTACTTCGGTGGTCGTCGCATAATCCTTGAGTGGTTTTTCGGCTATGATTGAAAACGTGTTTGTACCCCAGTCGATAAATGCTTTTGATGAGCGTAAAAAGTAATCTCTTAGCAAGACTAGGTATTCCTTTAAATGTGGGACAACCACGAAAGTCTGTCAGAAAGTCCTTCCGTCCACCGTAATTTTGACACTGGCTTCTCCATTGTTTTCAAGCGGCCGCCCATTAGCTCCCACAAGTTTCAGGGACGATTTTGAAGGCGCCATCTGAAGTCTCTGGCAAACGGCGTCGTTCATAAGACTTCCGGTGAAATCAGAATCCAGGACCGCACTGAGTTCAAGGGATCCCATGAAGACTGGGACCCTTTTGACGCCCGCCGAAGATTCACAGCTAACGTGCTGCACTAGTGGTGTCTCCTTGCAGACCCTGATGACACTAGGTCGGAGTTCTTCAGGTCAGTAGGAACGTCAGACTCCACCTGAAATGCGCGCCGCCATTTAAGAAAATCTTGCTTGAGGGGCTGGGGCACTATGTAACAAAATTACCTTCCTGTTTGCAATTTAGACGAAGCTTGAGTACTTTCCGACGGGATCCTTGAGCCTTGGTCTGGGCTGCATTGTTCTGGCGACAGAATTCCCTTTGGTAGGTCAGGCTCGGTCGTGGTTTGTCATTCGCACTGCTCGCTGCAGCGTATTCCTGACGTTTTTCCTCAGGCTGCTGTTGCCGATCAGATTTGACAAAAGTGCACAGCTCATCGCCCCCTCCTTCGTGGAAGTTCGAAACTTTTAATGACTTTTCTTCGGGCTTCTTGGCTTTTCCGCTTGCGCGATCAAACTTCATAAAATAGTCGAGCAAGTCATCAAGCGATGTGAAGCTTCTATCGAAATACATCCGCTTCCCTTATCGTTCAGCGATTCAAGAAGCAATTCGCACTTCTCGGCTTCGCTTCCTGTGAATACACATTCCTATATCAGTTGTAGCTTCTGAATAGCGTACTCCATGCATATTTCTGCGGAGGTTTGTCTTCGAGCGAACATTGCTCTTTCATTTTCCACAGGGCTTTTTAAATTGTAGTGCCGCCGAAACGCGGACTTCACGTCATTCCAAGTGCTAATCTTCTTGGAGTTAAGCTCGAAGCGCATCCAAGCAAAATCCTTGGAAGGTAGCTTTGATATGAGCAGCGGCAGTGCGATATCTTCCGGCACCCCGTAAATTTTCAGCGAAATTCGACCTGATGGAACCAACCAATTACGTCAGTGGAGAGGAGGGGAGCTGCACTTACGGCCGCGGTGGATGGCTCAACTCGATGGTTGATGGTATCTCCCAGTCCTCTCCCCTGGCTTTGCTGGTTCGAGCCCTTGTCTCTGCTTTCAGATATGCTGCATGTGTTTAGGACGCTCTCTTGTAGTTCGGTATGCAGCGACCGCTGCCGCCCTTTCTTTCTCTTAGATATTTTATTCTGTGGCCCTTGGTGCTTGGAGACCTCTAGCTGCTTTCGGGGTTACTTCTCGAGCACGCGGCTTCCAAGCGGTTGAGCCTCTCGATTACTGGGAACAGAAATCCGCACACCAGGGTCCCCACAGCTTTCAGGGAAGCGCTATCCTCCGCAGCACTTGCGAAGAAGACAGGCGTCGATGCGGGTACAGTCTGTTGTCGGCTAAGAAGCTCTGTGACGCGTCGCCTGAGTTGAGTGATTCTTTCGTCCCTCTTCGAGAGGGTCTACTGAAGTTCTTCGCTCCGAGCAACTGCCGCCTCAAATTTAGGTTGCAAAGACGCGTCAATGCCGCTTTTCTTGGCGTCTTCGTCCATCGTTGTTAACTCTGTAGTCAAGCCTTCTCGTTGATGCGAAGAGCTGAATGGGCGATTTGATAATGACCGCCGTCCCCGCACAAATTTACCTCATTACGGAGTCTCCGTTCCGGCGCCAAGTTTTCAAAGTATATTTTAATGTCCGGCTCTGTTGACGTGTAGTGATCTTTCTTTTTCCTTTTTTTATCATCTTCTTTTTTTCTTTCTTTTACTGGCGTTCACGCGTCTCCGTCACAGACTTGATTGAAATTGCCGCTGGCAATCGATAATCCTAGCTGTGACATCACAGATAGGAACGATAAGAGGGGTCCACCGAAGCTTTTCGTCGCCAATATTGATGAGGTTAGATGCGGAAAAGCGCGAGCCTTCTGTATGGTACTGGTCCTACACTAACCCTAGTTAGATGGCCACCCTTTGCCGCAGTTAAGTGCGATTGAGGTCAAACTCAACCGTGGTTAAGGGTGCCCGGCATACTTAACCGTGTAGGTGGCAAGAACTGCTAGGCATACTTAACCGTGACTGCGGTTTAGGACCCTACACCGCTGTTAAGCCTGACCTTAGTCACACTTAAGTGCGGTTGAGGGCGTCCCTGTAACGAGGGTATAACTTGCCGTCTTTACGTTAGCAGGAGTCTTCACCGGCGCCGATTTTGACAAACGGGCGTCTTCGTTCCGTCGACGATGACGCAGGCAAGGATGACATCTTCGGCGAGAACGGCTGCCTGTATGGGACCGTGGGCAAGTCGTCGTGCAACGTGCGCGCGCTCACGTACTGCGACCTGCACAAGATCCTGCGTGAGGACCTGCTGGACGTGCTGGACATGTACCCGGAGTTCCACGACCAGTTCTCGTCCAACCTGGAGATAACTTTCAACCTCAGGGATGACGACCAACACGGCGTCGACCCGGACCTCTTCAGGACCAAGGTCCTCCACAACAGGCCTGTCAGCTCCCCGAAGAAGGTGAGCGAACTATGAAGGAAATATATGATTTTTTCAAAACAACGCACCATCTCCAGGGTGGTCTAGCTCAAGCGCTATTTGGGCACAAAAAAAAAAGAAACATTTAGTGGAAATAAATTAACAATCGAAGTCCACTTAAACTTCTTTACCAATGTGTCTCTATTTTGTAAATTTTTATGCTCAAATTTTTTAAGTGTAAGTATCAGGAAAAAATATTAAACCTAAAAAAATCCCGCCTTTTTTTTTATGCACAGGGATGAAAACGGGGAAAATATTCTGGTTGACTCTGGTGCTCACAGATGGCACAACATAAAGCAAAAAAGTGAGAGCTTCTTTGAGATGAATACCCGAAAGCAGATTCAGCAGATCTGAGTGTATACCCTTTGGGAGTAACTGCGTCAAACAAAATGTTCTTCTTGTTTTCCTCTTTGCATAAAAAAAAATTACAAATTGTTTTATCTACATTTAGAAAATGTGAGCATGATAAATGCACTATCAAACAACATATTTGTGGAAATTTCCGATGGGCCTCCGTCCATTGCTTTATTTACACGAATATTCTGACGCCTGCATATCGCTCGAGGACACCATACCTTGCAACCCCGTTTCGCTCATGGCTGGACATCAGCGACGGCTAGGTGCTCGAACTCACAGCTTTGACAGCTGCTCTTGCTGGGTGAGAGTTTGTGCAACCGAGGTGAGTCCTTGAGCCTGGCAACTTGATCGCTGGCGTTTTGCTGTGGCATGCCGCTTTAAGGCCCGTCCAAACAGGATACTTCAGAAATCGTGAGGTGACACGACTCCGACATAAGTCGTGCGGCGGTCCCCTTCCGTCCGTCTTTTTTGGCCGGGGGTAATGTTCCATCCGTCAAATTTCGCCCGTGTCCTCCACGGGGGCCTTGAGCATGCTCATCACGTTGGTCCGGACAGCCGCTCACAAGCTCTGTTGGCTGTCGGTCAATCGCTCAAGGCCTCCGCAGCTCCCTAGGTCTTCAAGGGAACGGGAAGGGCTGTGTTCCAATAGACTCTATCTACTCCGGCGGGTCGTGTCACGTGATAACACTGATAGAGCGACGCTGGACGCGGGTAGGTTTTCAAACGGAAAGGTACAAAACCCTTGCCCTATAGTAAGATTGAGTAAATTTTAGACCACGGCCCAGGGTACGAGGGCCCGGCAGAACAAATGAACAGCATTGGCAGATGGCGTGTGACGTCAAGTGTGATGAGCACCGAAGTCACCGAAAAGCGGAGGAGGCGAGGAGGAAAATAGTGATGTTTGCTCGACATCTTTTTTATCGTTCCCCATCTCAGGGTTTACAAGATGTCGATTAATTACCAGCTCGCCTGCACTCTATCACTGCTTACAATGTTTGCTCGGTGTTCAAACAGACATCGGACTGCCGGACGCTTCAACTTTCACGATTTTTGACGGAGTCGTGTTGCCTCACGATTTCTGAAGTGTCATGTTTCGACAGGCCTCTACCATGAGGTGCGTAGAAGCAGTGATCCATCTTAGATTTCTGAGTCCATCGCTGGAGGCGCGGCTTAGCAGACACGAGCAGAGCAACTGTATATGCTCCGTTTGCGGAGCAGAGTATAGCAATGGTACTTCCAGGGCGGCCATGTTGGATCCAAGCCGCACTGCGGGAAACGACCATCGCTTCAGCAGAAGAACCGGAGGCGCGGATAGCGTGGCTGTGAGGTGGCGTGCTGCGACGCGCGGAGCAGACTAAAAATAGTACGGTGACACGCCGTGCGTGCACCATCGTCCCGTCATTTGTCTTCTGTTTTTCTTTATGCCCACGGTAAAAAGTAGTAGCCGACGAAAACGTCGCCCCTTTGCAACCCGTAGCTGCGCGTTACTGTCTCGTTCAAGTTTCGCCGATGTGCTGGTCGCGTATCACTCCGCGAGCGTCGCGGTCGCGAGCAGCACGATCCTCATATATGTCGTCTGCTTCCCAAACTTTGGAAGCATGATTTAAAACATCGCTCGCAGTATAAAACAACACGGTTGTACTGTACCCAGTGACTGCACATAATGTTTGATGGTCAAAGAGTTCGTTAGATTTTGGTGTAGGATGTATATTTCGTAAACGCTAAGCGAGAAACGTGCTCCGCACGAAACTCGGCGACTGCAAGGTCGCTCTCCCTCATGAAGTTTGGATCCAACTCGACGCACGTGACCGCTTCTCCGCCAATACGAAGTTGGCGGCGCAAGGAGAAGGAACGCGATACTCTGGCTCTGCAAGCAGAGCCGATATAGTTACTCTAGACAGGAGCAATGTTTTTGTTGTACTCGGGACTCGCGCCGCTCCTGCTTGTTCACTGCCAGCTACCCTGGCTAGGTTGTGCAAGAATAGGGAGGTGTGCCGTCCGGCGGCCTTGAGAGCATGGCCGCCGAGATCCCGAAACGCGCACGTGAAGGCTTCTCCGGCCGTCTCATTCGACTCGCTCCCCAGCACTACGAGTGTAATCACGGCCTCCGAAATCCCGAAGCGCTCGGAGGCTATGGTGTCATTGCGTTAACTCCATCGCTTGCCGCGAGGTGGCGACGTCCTCCTACTCATCACAGAGTGACTAGCCGTCAGGCTGGCTGGCACCGTGGGTGGGTGGGATGGGAGGAAATTGGGATACCAGATGAAACGAAACAACGTTACGCTCCTTTGCAACGAGAAAAACGCGCGGAGAAGCGGCTTCCGTGTTGCCATAGCATCGCTACGTCACTATCTACGGGACCTTCTATTGGCTCCTTTCTTCTGCGGCGATAAACGGCGAGCCCTCAATCGCGCACGGGCTGGTTGCCTTTGGCGGCGCCCAGCGGCGCGCCGCTGAGGGTGAAAACTGGTTTTGGGCTGTCAGCCTGCGCCGGCCGGCGGCGCTCGGCAAGCCTCCGCGACGCAAGTGTGGTCGGGCATTAATGCTTTCAGTACGATAATGCTCCATGGTGATCTTGGCACGACTGGTTTCAATCGACCCTTTCGAAGCTTCGAAGATTTGAAAGAATCAAAATGGCGATTTCTACGGCCTCGGAGACCGATCGATCAGCCGATCGCCTTGCGAGGTTTTGGTCGTCTTTATGTTGGTACCCGTTTGTGTGCTGCTAGCGGGCAGGGAAGGCAATGGCGCTACTTTGCCAGGATCCATGGCCGCTGCTCAGCGCCACCAGTCCCCACACCGCTCACTGCGGCCGCTTGTGTGAACTTCGCTTTCCCCGGCAGAGAGACCTACCCGGCATGCCGTCCCCGGCAAAGCGGTAACGCGAATCGAGCAGCCGCTCCTTGAGTGAGGAGATTGCTCTTGCAACCTTGGCCGTGGTACACATTGACATTAACCGGAGTACAGCAGGTTCTACGCCCAATTTGGAGGGCCGCCTTACTAGGGGCTTGCTCTCTGAGCACGTATAGGATACGGGAGTTGCGTGAGCGCTCTGCGTAAGACTTAGGTCCAATCATACGTTAACGCTGGAAGCGATTCACAAAACATGGCGACCGTCAGTGTCGCTCGATGGAGTTATGTTTACTAGCAATGTCGGTGGTAACGCGTACCCGTAGCGGTGTCACCGGTAACGCGTTAGTTATTTATTAATGCGAAAGCATTAACTGTCTCATTGAGCGAGCTGACGTCATCAGTCTGAAGCGCGAAAACGGCAGATAGTTTCCTTCGGTTCCATTGGCTGGCGGGCGTCGACGGGGCTCCCATTGGCCGCTGCGCTCGTCAGTTTCCACGACCGCTCACCCCATGGCGCTGCGTGTCCATCAGCGCGGAGCGTCCAAGGTCACCAGGGGAGCACACGCGCCGACCGGCGACGAAAAGTACGCGGCAGACGAAAAGCGGAGCGGACGAGCGGCTTGCATCTTTCGCATTCACAACTCATAAGGAATGCTTAGGTGTACCTCGTTTGTTTGTCTTTTTACTGTGTAATACACTCGTTACATTTTTAAAACAGGGACACGTAACGTGCTTACGTCACTTTCGAATAACGCGGAATGTGGTTACGTTACACCTTCCATATTCTTCCCAGTAGTTAAAAAATTACTAAGTATTTTCGTATTTCTAGGCGCCAAAGCGTCTAAATCTTTGTGTTGTTTTTTTTCGTTTTTTTTTGTGGCTTTCCTTGCGAGTATTTAAGTGAAACCGTAAAAAAGATATGGTAATGATATTAAATTTTTGGATAGACGTAATGGTTCTCGAAATCATGCGCTTATTGATAGCTGTCACGTCAAAACAGTAAGACGTGTAAATTCATAGTTAAAAAAACGTAATGCAAAAAGTAATGTGCCTTACTTTTTATCTGTAAGTTTCACGGTAGCACATTCTTTTTTTCATTTTTGAGGTAACGTAAGACTATATCGCGCGTTTCTTTTATTTGCAGGTCGCGAGTAACGTATTTCGTTACTTCTTTTTTCTTACCGCCTACAAAACTAAGGTCTAGTGAGACATTTGCTCCGCAAACATGACCTATAATGAGAGGTTGTTGATAACCATTTTTCTTCTGAAGCCGGTTAAGCGGCGCTAATAGTCGCGCTTGGTTGACGCCACCTAGATTAACCAAAGCCTTGTGCACCAGACGTTTGACGTCATGACAGTGAGATCGAGCAAAGACACCGATTGGACGCGAGTGCTGCGTCAGCATTCGGCTGGGCCTCGTGACCAATGAAAGCGTCGAATGACGCTCGGCATCGGGCTCAGGTTCAATTGCCGAGTTGGCGCCATCCGACTGCGATGGCGTTTCACGGAGGAAGATGAGGTTGACTTCATTGGATAAACTTTGTCCTTTAGCCGTAACGTTAAATGACACTGAATTGTTTGCAAGTTTACTTTGATTATATGAATGCGTAAAAAGGGTAATGTGCACGTAGACGTTAAGCCGGATCCATATCTATTCACCAGTTGACTAAAATAAACGCCGGCCACGCGCGGCGCCGGTGGCGCCGCTCGTTGATACGGGAAGGGAGCGAAATTACGCAAGTGGCGTGTTTCCTACACTGAAGGCGACAATGACGTCACTTCCTACCTCTCACCCTCCCCATTAGTTTGCGTTCCGGTGGTTTAAGGGATATTATCGGATGCGGGTATCGTCGGCAAACACGTTTTTGTTATTATGTTAATGAATATCTTATGAAATGCGCTATTGCTTGCCTGGGAAGGGGAAAACCGTTTGTTTTGGAAAGGCATCAAATGCCTTCTAAACTGTTCACTTCTCCAATTCCAGGTAACATGAAGTGTCGTTGCCCTGCGAACGGACACGTGATGTGTCCCCTCGCAAGATGTAAAAGACAGGTTGAGGGAGGTGTCTGAACTTTAATGGGGGTGTTTTTTTTTATTATTTTGTTTTGCGAATGCTAGCATGTGTTAAGGTGCAACCCCACCGTGCATGACGTTTTGGCGCTTTTTTGACGGCTTATAACTTTATTTCTATGTATTTTACAATTCTAAAGTTAATGTCAAATTAAAGAGCTGTCTTTCAACAATATTTTAATGTCTCGATATAACAATTGTTTTTAGTTGGTAGTTAATTATTCAGCTTTTAATAGACCACAGTCTATAAAATTGAAAAAAATATTTCTCGAGTTAGAACGTCCCATCGTCCACGATATTTTACGTGAGCGTTCGGTTGGATGTAATAAATTAAGAAAGTAAGCAACGAACTCTACAGATACTGTATATTTTAAAATAAAAAATAAAGTTTAAATTTGCATTATTTTATGGCGCTATAAAAACGAAATCACGTCAACTAATCAAAATAACGAGACATTAAATTATAAAGCATCCTTCGATATTACATTTTTCAGAACTTCCGTATTGATACATTACACGTTAAGAATGTTATAAGACCTCAAACTTTTCCCATTCAGTTACGGCAAATTGTAGTTTCTTAATATAAAGTACAGATGGCGACACGTGTTCAAGAACAGCTTGATGTGCATTTTCCGTTGTGTGCCGCTTGGAACGCCACGTGAAAGACAGAAAAAGTGCCAGATGTCGGGGTGTCAGATGCCTGGATGCCGGCAGTGAGCGAGCCAGAGATGTCAGAACAACAAGCGCGAGGCTGCGGGTGCACCACAGCTACTTTTGCGCGCATTCTACTGTGCGTCGGTACACATGCCCGACGCGATCCAAATGAAATGGGCGCCATGAAATGCAGTCTGCCATTTCAGATTCCACCCCGTATGCGAAAACATATGAATGTTTTTTATTACTTGCAAAAATCATTTTCGCAATCAAACTATGCTTGTCAGAATGGTTCAATTATATTTAGTTTCAAAAACCACCTCAGTGGCTCTTAAGTGGCAGTGATATTAAAACAAAACACAACACAACAAATCGTCACTGTCTCTGAGCCAACGCGCTGGCCCATGAATCTATATTTGTCGGGTTAAAATATCGGCCGAGGTGCCCGCAATCCTACGGAGGCCAATCTGAGATTTCGGTTGCACGTCAAAAGATGTCCACCTAGTCAAAATAAACCTGCATTTTTTGTTGTGGCGTGTTAAGTGATTTTTGTTGGTTTGGCTTGTGAAACCCTAAGATCTGAATATTTGCTTTGCTTTACCTTAGTCCGGAGCGTAGCCAACGCTACGGACTGATGAAGCCACTGAAGCAGCGCCAAGAGCTCGAGGTCAAGCTGTCTGTGCCTCTGCGGTCGGGCCACGGTGTCGGGCTAAACTAGAGCCACTAAATAAGCTACACTTAATACACATCTCGGTGCTTAAAATGATGGTTGTCAGTTATCTGAAGCTTTACCTGAAATCACAGGAAATGCTTTTCCGTCCTCCACAAATGTTCAAACAGTCGCGACAAAGCAAAGCAATATTACGTGAGCTTCCTGACACCGAAACTAATGCTGAGGAAGTCGCACTTTTCAATCATGGCGATCGGCAGCTGCGTTTGATTTGTTACTAACCACTGACCCACAACAATATCGGGGAAAAAAGTGCCGATACTCTAAGCGAAGCTCATTTGGTTTAGCTCACAGGCTAAACCTAAACCCCTTCATGTTTCAGAAGCAGCGAAAGTTTCGTCGATGCACGAGCCACGTGCAACGTGCAGCCCTTCGGAAGGTCATGGCGGCACAGCGCAGCACTGAGCCAGATTTCAGACGCCATGAATTCCCCAGAAGTGGCGCGCGAGACGTGCCTCGAGCATTTTTACAACAATGAATGGCGCCACTTTTCCCACTAAACCAAGTGCGGTGGGGGATCGTTGGCCGAGTGTCTTGCGGCACCGCAGATCAGAGCAGGTGGAGAAGTGCTCGAGCGCGAGCTCCGGTCAAAGCACGGAGCTCACGCTGCAGAACCTGTAGGGACTTTACCCCTGTCAGACGGCGTTCTAAAGATCCTTTTCACTAAGCTCCTTTAAAAAATCGGCCAATCAGCTCGCGATGTGGAGTGCGCACGTGCTCTGTGGCACGCGCACGTGCTCTGCGGCGTGCGCTGGTTCGCCGATTTTATAAAGGAGCTTAGTGAACAGGACCTTAAAACGCCGTCTGACACGGGTAATCTCGATGTGTTTGCGTTGGTCTTTCAAATAACCTCAAAGCGGCCAGTGCACGAGGCCCATGTCTCGAGCGGCCCTTGGATGCAAATGGCGGCGCAGCACTAAAATGACTGACCCTTATGGAAGCGGCGGAGCACCCGCTCGTGGCACGTGGCTTGCGCGTTTCCACAATAGGGAGTTTTCGTAGATCGTTTTCGCCGTCCCGCAACGCCCTCCGCAACCCGCTACGATACCCGGAACTCTACAGCCAAGGCCATCGGCGAGCAGGCGCAGTAGCGGCTTCTTCGTTGCGGAGGGCTTAGCGGAGGGGGAAACGCGGTCTACGAAAACTCCCTAATAATGGTTAGCGGTACTTGTAAAAAACGCCTTCATTCAGGGGCTTTAGCAGAGACCCTGGGTTCAGTCGTCCATCTGCATCCTACCGTCATGCGATCGTGTACCACATCGTAATGCACGTTAACGACCCTGAGCTAACAGTTGTACTGCACTTTCTATAACCTTCAACGGGTAACAATGTCGCCCTACGAAACTGCTGCTCTCTAAAAAACTAACGAATAATTTTCAATGCGCCGTTATATTGAATTTTTAATGTGTGTTCGCGTGTTCGTGTTCTTTTTTTTTCGTCTACATTTTTGATTATGCGGCTCATACTTATGATGAAACAGACTATAGTTGTCGTACCTCTGGAAAAAATATTTTATAACTAAGAAAATGGCACATGAACGCAAAAGACAAAAAAACACACACACACGCACACACATAGGCGCACTTAATAAAAAAAATCGAAATAATAGAATTGATTAGAATTGTGTTTTCAAAGGTTTGAGCGCACCAAAAGCTATAAAAGCGAGCTCGATGCTTTGGATGGTGCGCTTGTTCACTGGAAGTGTAGTACAGGGCAGTATGCTCGCACTTGTATGTTCCGCTTCGCTCGCAGGATAAAACCAAATACTTTACTGGTAATGTATTTAGTAAAACAAAGCTTACCTTCTGTATATGTGCAATGCCCTCAGTTTTCGCGTGATTACACGCTTGTTTGTCATTATTGTTTTCGTTTCCCATTGCGATTCAGTTCGTGCTCTTTTCTGTGCTACATGCATTAGAGACCAAGGCAACCCAGGAGCATTCTATTTCGCGGATTGTAAAAAAAACCTATGCAACTTGCCACGTGTGCCACAATCGATACAAAATATTCTAAGCTTCACATGTGACCGCTTGCCTGAGTAAACATTGTTGTTTGTCAAGAAAAAGTGCGATTGTATGAAATCAAGTAAGAAAAACTTGTTCTAAGCACGCGACCGTTGGCAAGCAGTGAATACTCATAATCGGCGCCGAGATGATTGGTCGCTGTCAGCAGGTGGAGTTTTTCTATCAACCCACAGTTAGAATGTTTCCTCCTTTCTGTTGTAAGCAATCAGGAGACAACTTACATCAAATCTGAGGGTAATAAAGTACTAGGAGCATTCAAACATAACGGCCTGAGCAGTATATGTGTACAAGCTTTAGCTTTTGATGCACCCTTAACTTTCGATACGCTGAACGCTAGTGTAAAATGTAGGGCTGTTTCATTCTCAATCAGCGTACCATGTGCGTGCTTACACTATATTTTATACAGCGTCAAACTCTATCCGTTTGCATCTTTTTCATTTTTGCACACCACTACTTGCGCGCATAAATCACAAAATTAAGACTGGTTACAGGATGTCACAAAAAACAAATTTACAGGGTTTTTTACCGCAAAAATAAACTACGCATCGCCTAACACTCATTCTCCGCCCTAACGTAGCGTTAGGTCACAACCAGATGCCAAAGTTGCATCCCGAATGGACACCTTATTCAAAAGATAAGGAATTTTCTGAAAATTCCAATGGGAAAATGGAGCCCATTTTTGCCCGTTTTCGGTTTCTGGTGCCTTAGAGCCCCATGTGTTCGAAAACTCCGTCGGCCGCCGTTTTCCTATTGAACTTTTCAGAAATTCCCTTATAACTTTTTAATAAGGTATCGGATCGGGCTGAAACTTTGACACCAGGGCCGGCTTGCTAGAACCAGCGTCTCAGCTGAGACTGGGTGAAAGAAAGCACTGCCAAAGCGAGCGCACGAGCTGAGCGGGA
>JAZHYW010012895.1:0-18283 GCA_037355805.1 Ixodes ricinus | reverse complement strand
ATATATATAAAGGAAGAGAAGATGAATTATCTGCAATGCCCGGCGTGCTGCCTTTTTTAGCTTCTTTGCCAGTAACAGGAGTGACGGTAGCCCTGCCGTACATTGTGAATAACACTGTAGCTTGACTTTAATATACGTTCCAATGATTATAAACAAGATTTGAACACGCATTTTCACAAATTATCGCTATCTCGACTTCAGACGAAGGCCTGTTCATGGCCGATTGAAAAAAAAAAAAAGTTTAACGTGAACCATTTTTGTGCGCCCTCAGCTTGAAAAAGCTTTTATAATAAGAAATGTACGCCAGCATGATCTTATTCAAAAATCTAGAATGTGTCCTAATTCGAGCCACTTGCTTCATTATTGAAAACTGCTCACTTAACAGTACCCCGAAATTGAACAACAAACTTCGTCTTCCACTACTTTCTGAGAAAAGAGGAATATCCGTGGATTCCGCGCTTACCTTTGTGCACACCGTGTATTATCACTGCCCTTTAAAGGAAAACTTGTATTGTCCGACTCTGTTTCCCATATCCCTATGCACTGACAATTCTCATGAACTTCAGTTGGTCAAACAAAGGACGAGCCTCTATAAAATTTCACCTCTTCCATTATCAGTTTTCGATGAAAGTCTCCTCCTGATAATCGTGTTAGCATACAGGATTACCCCGGCTTCAAAAGTTTAGCTGCAAATTATTAAAACAGATAGCAAGCTTTGCAATATTTCTGACCTTTTTTGTTTTGACTGTTTTGACTTGGTTGTATGAAATGAAATATAACATGAATGTGCACTTGGGAGTCTACCAAAGATGACAAAATTAACAAGAAATGTTATTGTTCAGCGGGAATGTTATAAAGAGTTTATTTATTTCATGGCTCTCCTCAGCACCCTGGAGGGCATCATGGTTGAAGTGGGGCCAACACGTACGTGGCTCCACAGCGCATCAAAGAAAGCACGCGCGGCCTACAGCGAAGCACAGACCAAGAAGGAAAAAATACAGAAAACGCTATAACACATGCTAATACGTCAAATCAAAAAATACAAAAACATAGAATAAATCTGGAGTGTTAAAGACTGATTGAGGACTAAAACAAAAAGTGAGTTCTCTTTTTTCTAGACTAGATCGTCTGGTAAATTATTCCAGCGCTGAGTGGTGCTCGAAAAAAAATATATTGTTCGAATATTTTGGGTTGAAATGAGAAAGGTCTTATTTTTTCTTGTGATCCCGAATGAGAGTAATGAATTGTGGTTTATTTAAGTATTTCATTGTATCGATATCCGATTGTCCACAGAACATTACATATAGAAGTATAAAGCGGAAGCATCTCCGGTATCATTGCAGAGGCTTCCGCTGAAGTTCAGATATCAGGGAAAATACGGTTCGACACCACGTACAGGTACTTAAAATGAACCTGACAAATCTTTTTTTTTTCAGTGTTGTTGAAACAGTTACTGCCTGTAAGGTTCCGAGAGCTTGTAAGTATATTGAAGAATTAGTTTTATATTCATGATGTACACAGTAATTTTAACTTCACGAGGATAATCTATAACGTAGGTAGTAAGTCTAACATTTGATTCGCCCTAGTCGTCATATAATCTATACGATGATTCCAGGTGGGATTCTGCGAGAATTCGACAAATATTTTAAGTGCAACGATAAACTGATGTTTATGGTATCGGTGTGCACGCTAATGACGAGGTTATTTTTATGTGAACAGCAGGCAACTACACTTTGACGTCTTTCTGTATCCAGGCTCCAAGTGTAGCCACATTTGGATAAACAACCGGAGGCACACATGCCGCTAAGGACAAAGGCACTTACTGCGTGATACATAACGCAGCCATCGAGCGTACTCACGCGTTTAAGAAGAAATATTTTCAACATTGACCAATATTTGGTCAGCCTCTACGTCTTTATTCAACAAATGTCGTAGTCACCGCCCAAGACGAATTTAAAAACAAGCCTGCAATATAAAGTGATCGGGTGAACGTGGCAGTAGTAAAAGAGTATGCGTGACATCAGAGATGAGGTATTAAAAGCCGCAATATTTTTACCGACATACTTATAGAAAGGCCCTTACAAAAATGATCAATGAGCTACAATTTAGTTTCTATTGCCAATTGAAACTCAATATAAATTGAAAAGAAACACAAAAACACAAAAATAGGGAGCCAAAAAAATTATTCGCTATAGAACTTTTAAAAGAAAACTGGACTCTTTTGCGCCTTCTTTCCTTCGAAAGCTCTCTGCCTTTTCACTGCGATGCATCCGCGGAATCGCTGCACGTCAGCCGAATCCCCGTCGCCTATTTGGTAAGAGCCTACCTCACCAGCACCGCGATCGTAAACAATAAATAGCCGGCGAACGTTTCCTAAAAGTTTTGTTAAATAATATTCAGATCCACATTTTGTAGCATAATTAGAGATGTGACGAAAATTGCCAAATTTGATAATGCTGAGAGCCAAGCGCCATCTATCGTGTGGTAAACGAAGCAACTACTGCGCGTGCGCAATAGGGCGGTAGGGCCGACAGCGTCGCTCAGTTACTTGGCCGCGACGATCAAGGAACGTTTATTTTTCTACGTGTTCTTCTCGCGCGTCCCGACTTCAAGCAGCAAGAAAAAGTACTTGAAACAGACCACGACGAACAAGAACGCTGGATCCACAAACATCCGAGAAAAGCTAGAACGGCCACGAATTCACCGACCCGCGACCAAGCGAGCTCGGCTGATAGGCCTAGCAGGCACTCCGACCCGGCGCAGCGTTGCTTCAACGGTACTTGGCCAAGACCGTCTGCCCACGACCGGCTGGCATGCTGAATGGTATATGCCCGCGCGACCCTTGTGGACCCTTCCCGTATTTTGATCGCTGACCTCAATTTTAGATAAAGAGGTGAGGTCAATCTCTTCCCTTGTTTTCCGAGGCAGTGTTGACGAACACTGTCGCTGAAAAGAGACTCTCGTCGATTCTATCTTCTTGTTTTGTGTGATATAGAGCTCAAATAAACGCCGTATGGATTACCTTCGTAACACGGTATGTACACTTTGTTATTAGTACGTCATTTTTATTCTGACAGACTGCACGTCACTGTCGAGCTATAACAGTTCGTGGGAGCTACGTGCAATGCCGGTCCAACCTTCCTTTGCCGAGTGTCACGTCAGTATCGAGTTGCAATCGTAAAAGATCGGTCCCGAAGCGCTTACCAACAGCGCGAATACAGCACTTCCATCAAACGCGCGCGTTTGCTCCGAGTGTGAACAGGTATTTACGTGGCTCTTGCTGACACTGTCGTAGTTCAAACGTATCTTTTTTAACGTCGGCTCGCTCCTGCATCTCCGAGGCCGCGAAAAACGCCGCGGCAATTTGTTTCTATCTACGTCGCTTTGCAAACGACTGACACGGGCCGCCTTTTACCAACAATGACAGTTGGGTTGACTTCTGGAGTCTTCACCGGAAGACTCGCCGCACTTCCCAACAGGCATACCGGCGTATGGGACTAGTCCCATGCTGTCGCTGTAGCGCAACATATCTCATTGAATTTCGCTCAGCTGCGATGTGTCCATGGCTATCGCGGCGATGAGGGGCGCCGATTAAAAAATACGTCGGTGAAATCAGCGCCATCAGCGCAGTAAAACCTACCGGCGCACCCCCAACTCCCCGCCGCTAACGCTCCCATTCTCCTGCAGCCGAGAGAACTCCCGGTTCCTGCGCCAGGGTACGTCACGACCGTCAAAATTACGCCGCCACTTGTTTTGCGGTCAGTTGGAGAGAAAGAAAAAGTCGATATTTCATTATTTTTTTGTGTAGAAGTTAATAAACAGAGACGAAAACGGATGCATGTTCGGCATTCAGTGAACGTTGAAGGTTTAATGTAAAAGTTATCTGGCAAAAGTAAAAAGGTCATTTCATGGTCCCTTTATTTGAGACTCAACGCGGTGTATTAAGTGAATCATATAAAATTTCAACTAAAACTCGTTTAATATTTTAGAATGTTGCGATGATGTTGTAGACATGTACAATTTGCGAAACATAATTAACTTAAGTAACTGAGTATTCGCATCAAAAGTAATTTGAGTAGAGTACAAATTACTCGCATAAAAATACTTGAGTAAATTACAAACCACGGTGAAAAAAGTAGCTAGTCACTCTTGAAGTTACGGTTATATTTATTTTATGGTAACAAGGCAGTACATAGGTTTTTATCCATTAGCGAAATTCTGCTACCCAAATATAAAGCGGCTTGTGTTTTCGTACAAATGCTTTAATAGTTGCTTCTGCTTCTGCGAGCCTAATTGTTTTGTATTTTTTTTTGTCGATGATGTACTGCGGATTTATCATTTCTACATTGAGGTCAAAGATGGCAAAAAATACTTTCAAGTATTAATAAAATTACATTTCTTTTTACTTCCTTGAAAATTGCAAAAATGCAATCAAATACATTAGAAATTACCGCAGACTAAATGTAATAACGTTACATTACATTTACTTTTCAAAAGTAATGCAATTACTTTAACAATACTTTTCAATACCTCGATGCAGTAAATCGTGCTGATTTTATTTGCAGTATATGTACCAAATCTCAGATCTTTATGTCTACACCGAAACAGCCCTATGCTCCTCAAAGTCAACCATACTCAACCGTCGTTTCGCGGGCGCACACGACAGAAGGGTTGAACATGATGATGAACATCTTGTTTAGATGGGACTCAAAAACAGCCAACTCGCCGGTTTCGTAGTTAAATCACAGTTAAGGACCTTAGTTAAACGGTGATATCTTTCCGTCTTCCTGATTTTGGAGAAGTTATAGTCCGTGTCAGTAAGTTAACTTGGGCCATGAAAGCTCGTTCTTACAAGAAGTCGTGATTTGAAACGTTTTCCTTCCAACTCGGACACAATCTGGCCTATTCTCCCAAAAGCACTACACTTGCTTTCAGCTTAAGTGCAGACGCAGCCAACGCAACAAGCTAATTAGACCAAAGAAGCTTGTTCAGCGATGCTAGAACACGTAGAGGAACATGATGAATACCATGATGGTGCATTTTTGACTCTGTCTGATTTGTACCATCGGCTCGTGGCGTCGGCCGTGTTTGAACTTGATGTTAAAACAAGTATCGTCGACACATTCCCGGTCATTTCTCTCGAGGAGTATTTTTCCAAAACACCCGAAGACCCAAAGTTATTGCGCGTTGTCACTCAAGGCGGCTGGATTAGGGCGCCTAGGCCGGACATTTGCTAGGCAGAACTGTCGCCAGCTGAGGAAACGGATGGCGTGAGCTTCCCAAAATGTGTACTTTTCCAACAAACGCGTGGCGATATTTCCTCGTTTGCTTGTTCCCAAATAAACTCCACAAGGAAGAGAGGAATACCGATAGTGCTATCTGCTTTGCTCTCTTCTCGTCTTTTCCGAGGATTCGCACGAAACGTTCTTGGGCGTTGACAAAGCGTTAGTGATTAACTACTTATTCCGGTCATTTCTTGTTGACGATGGTCGAACCTTGCGGTTTGATCTTGCTTGTTGAAAGAGCAAAAAGTCTCGGGATCTGAGTGTCCTGTCCTCTCAGGTTTTAAAATGTGTTGACCTCACTGGTGATGTGCCCTTAGCCTTGTAGTCTATTAGCCGTTTACCCTTAGCTTAGAGTGCGGTGGAAGCTACGTGCTCGTGGGAACAGTTATAGGTTCATATTACCTCCACGACCCACGCTCTCGTTCAATCCCACGCACAGAGAAGGGGTCAGGTGATAAAAAAATGTAGTTGATTGGTTCCGATTAGTTCGTAGCTCTAAGCGCACTGTGAGCTTAGGGATGAACGAAGTATTGTATCATCGTACTGATGTGACGACATTAATATGACAGACGGAAATAAACAGCGCGCAAAAAACAAGTATGTTGACTGTGTGGTTGGCGTCGTATACAAGATCCCACTAAGCTGCGGAAGAGTGTACATCGGCCAAACTGGCCGATGCATTAATGACAGGGCACGTGAACATGACTGGACACTCCGGTCGACAGCTGAGGGTCACTTACCTCTGCATTGTGCTGCCTGTAAATGGCAGCCCCAATTCAACAACATCACCATCATCGGGAGGGGCACAGATAAAACTACCAGAGAACTATTGGAAGCATATGCAATAACAAAAGAGGGGCAAGAGGCATGCGTCAGCCAAACATAGGTTTTTCTTCACAAAAAAGAAATTGCCTATCTCGACACGTGCTGAAGCGATAGTGCGGTTTAATTCGTTGCTGTTTTTTCAATAAATGTTTAGTTGTGAGTTCAGCGCTTGTGTCGTTCGCACCTTTCTTTCGTCCTTCTCTTTTTTTGCGCGCTGTTTATTTCCGACTACCATGAACCAACTCGCCTACATCACGACATTAATATGTCTTATCTGAAGTTCAGCAGCCGTGGCCTTCCCGCGTTGTCTTTACACGAAAGCTTTTCTCCGTCTTCGTCGCCTTTCCAGCCTGCCCCTGTGCGTCTGTCGTGTTCTTTGTTGTATTGCGCTCAGACGGCCGTCGTTTATTTGCTTTGTATCTTTCACATTTCACCATGCAATATAAATGAAAAATCTCGCATCTCGCAAACGAGCTTTTTTCATTTGGGACGAATTTAATTTCAAAAGTAATGAGTAATGTTCTCGAAATTACTTCATGAAAGTAATTAATTACACTACTAAATTACAAGCCTATATATTTAATTCATTACACTACTTATTACCAGAAAAAATAATTTAATGTCTCTAATTACATTACAGTAATCGCATTACTGCCGTCTCTGTTTGATGTTCAGCACTGCCTGAGCATGATTCTACAGTAGGTATTTGTTTACAGTGTTGCGTATAGTCCATCTAAAAGTACTTAAGTAAAGTAGAAGGTAAATGAGAGGTTATGTACTTCAAGTAAAGTAGCAAGCATACCCCATGCAATGTACTAGAAATAATGTACTCTAAATATAGTGCGCTTTCAAAGTAAAGTGCAAGTACTTCTTAACACAAACTTTCGTGATGCCCTTTCATCCTTTATACAGTGTGTTTTTAAGGGGTATGCATTGCTCTATGTGCAATCGGAGATGCGTTAGTTTTTGGGTTTTTTTGAAAATCGCGGCAAATATAGGGTACATTCAAGTCGCTACAGAGTAGTTGTATCACTCTCGCTTACAAACTATTTAACAAAATAAACTGGTGATGCACCTATTTGTAGCTGTGTTATAGCCGCCATTACTTCAATTAGAGACATATACTTCAGATGACTCCTCGAAAGACAGAAGCGCATTTCAGATGACAATAAGCCATTTTTTGTTTGTTTTCATATTTGGGGAATGTATTGTGATAGTCGGGAATTGGACATTCCTCGGAAAGTACAAGAACATATATTTGAGTAAAGTACAGGTACATGCTCAATGAGTGTACTTTAAGTACTACACGTTTTACCAACGTGCTTCAACTTGTATTTTAAGTATTATGTTCTTAAATTGTTTGAAGTACTATAACTTAAAATGCTTGAAGTACAACTTCAAGCTGTACTTTAAGTACTATGTACTTAAAGTGCTTCCCAACACTGCTTGTTTATTATTCTTTAATGTAAATACGTTGAGGGAATTAGTAAGGGTTCCGTTCAGATAAAAATATGCACGCAAGTCCAGATTTTTTTTTTTTACTTTTTGATAGGGAATTTTTAGACGCGTGCAGGGAACGTAATAACAATATATAGGAAAACAAAGAATATTTGACGAGAACAAAAATTTTAAGTGAGAAGAACGGCATATTCGATTTATAAAGTTTTCGTTTATGTCATGTTTGGTTCACCCACTACGCAAACTACAAATATCACAAATCTAAAATATTTGGCACTTATGATATATTACAGGAGCTATTGAATAAAACAACAATTTCAAGGACACCTAAGCACTTCTTATGAGTTGTAAATGCGAAAGCTATTTCCGCACCTATACACCTTTTTAACAAGGGCGCCGCCATCTTGAAATATCGTCACTTCAAGTATGGGCGAAAACATTGTTTTGCCGTTGCCACGCCAATAGAATGCATTTAGGAGATAAGCGTAACCGTCACCCATTCTCGTTTTGTCTTCCCTCTATTTTTTTACTCTTTGCAGGTTGAAACGTTTTAATATTTTTTCGTCGCCCATACCGGATATGCCTACTTGGTGGTCGGGGGCGAGAGTAAGCGGAAAAGGTCCATATCTGCAGAAGTGTCAGCAGCGCCGGAAGGGAGTGCGGCGGTGCGCCGCGCAGACCGCCCTGTGTCGCTGGTGACTGCTGAGCCGCCAGCAGCGCGCCACGGCTTCATTTTTCACACGACGTTTCGGTGTTGACATCACGCTCCCGCACTGAACAGGTTAGGTGAATCTTGCCGGCTTCATGGCTTCCGTGACGAAGCATCTTCGCAAGCTTTAGACCAATCAGAATTTAACTGCCGTTTCGCTGCTACAGACCGTTAGAGACAACGCCGACTTCGCTCCATGGTATATAGTTAATGCTTTCGCATTAATCTGTACAGCTTTGTGGAGGATATATATTTCACATAAAAAATGCGCAAACATGGCTTCTTTGACTATCTCTCACTAGATTTTTGAGCCGTTATCTAAATAAATATAATAACTAAAATGTTTAAATTGTGTCTTATATTCTTATTAAAATGGTCTTTCCTATGATATGAATCATTGCTTTATCCAAAAAATATAAACGTTTATGGCGTTACGATTTTGTTCTAAGTTACGAAGTTAATACTTAAAGGTGTGATAAAAAAATCAATTTACAATTTCCCTGAAATTTATAATAATAGTTCTTTATTATACTATTGTGCTTATTCATAAAAAAACATGTTTCATTATTTTGTTTTCGCCATTGTTACAGCGGTTCAAAGTGTACCTTCCAAGCCGGCATTTTTGCCCAATGCCACGGACAAGATTATCTTTTGATTCCTTGAATTTTATGAGGATATATTTTGGTGCTGTATTAGGATATTGGGCTAAAGTTTAGTTATTTTACTAATTAAAGCAATACCTGCGTTGTTTTCCTTTTTTGATTTACCAATAAACCTGTTTGCCCTTGAAAATTTTAGGTACTAAGAGATTTAGCTGAACTTTTTCAAAAAAGTGGGACGAAATCTTGCGATCGTTACGAAAACATTTTTTTAAATAAATAGTTCAAATGCAAGAACAGTGTGGCAAACTACAGATGAATGCGTATAGCTATATTCGCGATTAAGTGGGAGTGTTTGAGCCACCAAGCTTGTTTCGGTGCTTTCAATGACGGTTGTACGACCGGCTGACCAAGGTGAGCCTGCGACTTCACTGGTAGACTTTCAGTAAGACGTCCGTTAAGGTTAAACATATTTGTAAGGAATTATTATAATAAAATAAAATAAATACATGAAATTAAAAAAAATCGAGTAAAGATATTGAGCGCACTAGTTGCATGCGATGGCAGAAGGGCATCTTGAGAATTCCGTCGTTTGTCGCGCTTCAGGCCAGACTGACCAATTATGCAAAGCTCTCACCTGAACTGCAATAATTCGAACGAGTGCAAGACAATCGGTCAACTCCGAATGTGTCTGCAAATAGGGAGTGTACGAACTAGAGGATTTTGCCCGATCCTCCTCAGAGAATCGGCATCCAGATCTTGCATATTCCGAAACTTTCTCTGCATTGCTATCTTCTTTTTTGTTTTTACTAATATAGCACAAAATACTCTACAGACTCTGTAAGTCACTGCCATGGTTGAACACGTTGTGCCAAGACGCAACCACACGGGGCTGGAAACCACTTCGTTTGTCTATGACCGCAGCTCGAGTGTTGTCTTGTCTCACGATCACAAGACTCTGCGACCTCCCCAAATCAATATAAGATAGAGAAGCAAGAAAATATAATGCGTGGAAACACGAAAAGATAATGCATGCTCCTCTGCCAACTGCGTGCACGGGGCGACTGCGTTCCGACGAAAGTATTTCAAAGCTCGTGACTCTAAAATGGGTTTTATGGGTGGTCTGGTGTTAGTCTTTCAGCTTTGCAGCTTTGCTTTCCGATCTGTCGCTTCGAACGATGCAAGGAAAGAAAACAGATTCCACATCTGTAAAACGCCATCATTTAAATAGACCGACATCGTGATTATCGACTGCTTTGCCGGGATAAAATCAGGCCTAATTTTGTCTGCTGTTTTAAGTGGAGCTCGCTGCCACGTGCCTAAACTAAGACTATCAGAGAACCGTAGGTGGACTTACTCCTCAGGGGCTTTCGAATTCTCCTCCCGGAGCGCTTCGGCCGTGAGACAGCGTTAATCAGTTCGTGCATTCCCTGTTTGTCACATTCGGAGTTGACCGATTTTCTCGTACTCGCTGTCATTATTGCAGTACATGTGATTGCTTCGAGGAATTCATCAGTCTGGTTTGAAGAGGTGCTAAAAACGAACTTCTCAAGACACCATCCTGCCAAAGCGGGCAACAAGTGCGCTCGATGTTCTTACTCATTTTTGTTTTACTTTTCCAATTTCTTGTTACTTTTTTTACTCGAATAAATAATCACAAATATTTGTTTTTCTTCTTTTTTTAGATCTTAACGGACGTATTAGTTAAAGTCTGCCAGTGAAGTCACAAGTTTACCTTTTTCAGCCGGACCTGCAACTTTCATGAATAGCAGTGTAAAAAGATTGGTGACTCAAACATCCCCACTTCATTGCGAATAAGGATATAACTATTTGCATATAACTAGCACCACTGTTTTTTTTTTTACTTTTCTACTACTTCCTGTAAACAAATAGTAATAGCCGCGAAGACAACTGGAAATACTTCAACTAAAACTCCTGAAACTTGTATTGTGAAGGGTAAAACAGGCTTATTGGTTAAATAAATACAAAGGAGAAGTAACGCAGGTATGGTTTTAATTAGTAGAATACTTGAGCTTGAGCCCAACACCCCAAAACAGCACCGAAATATATAGAGTCATAAAATACACGGAATCAAAAGATCTCGTGTGTGGCTTGGGCAAACATGCAATACAATGGACATTTCGCAGCGTTGTAACCTCGAAAAAACAAAATTATGCAGCATGTTTCTTTTTGTGTGTGTGTGTTTTTTTTACGAATGAACACAAGAGTATGGTGCAGAACTATCACTATAAATTTTTAAAAAATCGAAGATGGCTTTTTTCTAATTGTCCCTTGATATTTCTCATCTTTGTACTTCAGGACAAATTATAAGTGCAAAATATTTTTCAATTTTGCTATTAGTAGTTTGCGTAGTAGGTGCAACCAAAGAATACATACATGAAAACTTCAAAGGTCGAATATGCCGTTCGACGCACTCAACAATTTTGTTCTCTTCAATTATTTTTTTTTCACAATATCTTGATTACATTCCTTACACATGTTCAGGAGTAACAGAAAAAGTCACAAATAGCATAAATACGCCTACGCGCGAGTGCATGATCATATCTGAACAGAGCTTTAAGTTTCCTCGAACGATCTTCGAACCTTGGAAGACCTGCATATTCTAAATTTTGCAAAGAAAGCCAATGCAAAGAGGTCCCTTTGCGTTGCTCTTTAACAGGCGATTCTTTAAGTACAGCACAAACTACGGGAGCACCGTATGAGCTTCAGAGCGCGTGCTGCATTTTGTTGCCTCCTATGAGTGAGAATGCAACGTGTAATATGGCAACAGCGCCTGTAGTGGGCGAGAGGTCCTACGTTGGTGAGAAGCAGGGAGAAGCGCCTTTCGTAAGTGTGCCACTTGCTTGTCTGCTTGAGCTTGGGTACATCAAGAAACACGACTTCGACATTAGTCCCGCAGTTACCCGGCCTCACTTGCAAAGATTCGAGATACATTTTCGTGTTTGGCGTTGCCCTTTAGCGTGCGATTGTGTAGATATATTGTAAAAAATATTTCGTAATATAACAGGAAATATCCGAAAAAATCGGTCAAATAAAGGAAACGGTTTTGTTAGGTTAAGATACAGACAAGTTTACCAGTACAAAAACAGGGCTTATGATATTCGTCAAGAACACAATATATTGGTAAATAATCAGTCTAAACATACTTGCTATATTGCTAAAAAACACATAGTTATATTAGACTAAAAAACGTCGTTTTTCTTTAAATAAACACTCTAGAAAACATCCCGTTATCTGTAAGAAAACAGAGCTTCTGTTATTACCACATCCCAAATATTTTTGGTGAAGCAACATGGTAAACAAGGCCAGATCACTGTAAAAATACAAAACTTCCCACATTCCTGCAAAACAAATGATCATTAAATCAGCCAGGGAGGTCATAGCTAAAAGAAAATATTCTGTGAAGGAATGTTTGTTCGCACTACAATGTATAGTATTATTGGGATCGAATGAAATGCGAACAGTGGGGCGCGTGGACATCGACGCATGTTGCGCCTACAGGAGGCCTCCAGAAACTCATAAAACTGCGGGTTGGAAAGTGCGTCACTGCAAGGGTGTTCGTCTTAACAACATCGTCTACATAGAAATCCTAAGGTCTGAATTTTTCTGCGTCACTAAAGAAGGCCATGGTAGCCACAGATTGAACACTACTGCTTCGAAGTTGTATCCAAGCAATTAGAACTCGACTCCTAGCCGAACGCAATCGCCGTAGTCAAACCTGTGGCCTACGATGGCCTTCTTTAGTGACGCAGGAAAATTCAGTGCTTAGGGTTTTCTTATCTAGAAGGTGCCGGTCTTACTTCGATGTGTTTGACCCTCGCAAGCACCTAAGCTTCAACGCTTCGCCGGTGGTGCGCGGAAAGTTTCGTCGCAGTAGAGTGCCCCAACAGCCCAGCAACATCGAGGCACTCTACGTCACAGCCACTTTCCTTGGCTCGGCTCGCCGCTCGCATCGAGAGCAGGCTGCTTGCGCGCGCCTCTGTGAAGCGGAATCACAGCATCACGCTCGCTCCTAACTTGCGCAGTCAATTTTTAATGTTAATACATTTTTGTACGCTTTTCTACAATACGCACTATTTCGCAGGAGCCATGCGCTGTCTGTTCTTCATGGGGACATTTGCGTAGTTCTGATAACTGCCATCAATCAAGCTTCACAGGTATTCAGTACACGAACGATCTACATTAACTTTTATTTAACGCTCCTGACACATGGGGGATAATTTAACGGGCACGCTGAACAAGATCCTGGCTGCCTGCGAAATGTGGCTTCTCAATAGGGCCTTTTAGCAAACCGTTACCGTGTTCCGCGTATCGCACTACGGGCCCCTCTGAAACATGCTTTTAAATGGACACTGACAGGGTATTTATGCTTGCCAAAACTTTTCTTTGTAAAGGGTGTCACAAAAAAAAAAATTTACGCGCTAAAATGGCTCGCAAAAAAAAAGAAAAAAAAACTGAACGGATCTTGTAGCAACTTTTTTCGAAAATGTCTTTAAATAGTCACATTGTTGTGCTAAAATTTCAAGTCGGAGCTCCGAGTACAAAGAAAATAAGGAAATAATAACTGATTTTTTTCAACGGCGGAGCGGCAGCTGTCGGGGAGACACCGAACGATGACCATGTTTCTTTGCCTTATCCAAAGATGGCGCTACGGATTCACTGGACGCTGACTGAACGAAAAGACGCGCTTTTATCCGAGTTTTTGGTTGCGTGGGATATTTGCCAAACTAAACTTGTTTCGGTTTTCAGTTAAGTTTCACTGTGCAGGAAGTGTCACGTCATAATTATGAATAAATAAAACCGCCGATGTCTGTTCCAGAAATGACGTACCTTCATCTCCGACGGTTCTTGTTTCGTGCATCGTCTGCTTTCGCAGTTTGACGTTTGAATGAGACACGAGAGGCAGCCAGGAGTGCGCTCGATAAAGCAGCGATTTGGTGGCTCTGAAAAGAGCTGTTTAAATCTGAACGGCGGTCTTCGTAGTTGTGGTCAAATGCCTCATTCACAAACACATACACTCGCAAGAAAAAACAAAAAACAGTTAGACTCCCAGCTCGACGTGCCCGCCGCGAACTTCGATGCATTTTTCAAGAATCATCTCTTAGTCCTAGAAGACGGCCTCCCGCATATCATCGCTAATCGTCTCGAACGCGTCGATGATGTGTTCTTTCAGCTCCGGGATGGTCCCCGATCGCCCTGCGTACACTTGGGCCTTTACGTACCCCCAGACAAAAAAATCGCAAGGGGTGAGGTCTGGAGACCGAGGAGGCCAAGCCATGTTTGGGGAGCCTCGGCCCATCCATCTCCCGTGAAACTTGTTGTTGAGCCAGGCTCTCACATTCCTCGCATAGTGGGGAGGGGCCCCATCCTGTTGGAAGATGCAAACTTGACGTCGCATATGTGCAGTTTCCAGCTCTGGCAAAATCTGTTCCTCCAGCATCTTGAGGTACGTGTCGCCGGTCACCGTCGAATCGAAAAAGAACGGGCCGACGACACCCTCTCGCTGATTGCCGCACCACACGACGACTTTCGGCGCCTGAGCTGCATGTCCGGTCGACCAGTGCGAGTTCGTGGCAGAAAACAACCTGCAGTTCTGCTTGTTGACGCGGCCGTCAAGATGAAAAACTGACTCGTCTGTAAAGACGAGGAATTGCAGGTGGCTGGGGTTGGCCTGAATCCGCGCCAGCTCGTCCTTACAAAACTTCACTCACCGTGCGTAGTCCTCCGGCTTCAGTTCGTGCAGGAGCTGCGCTTTGCATGGGTACATTCGCCGGCGAAGCACCCGCCCCACAAAGCCCCGGCTTAGCTTGAGCTGGCGAGCAGCATGCCTGATCGAGAGATGGGGCTGCGCGTCGAAAGCGTCGAGAACGGCTTGCTGCAGTCTTCGTTTCGGCGATCTCTCAACAAGGTTCGGAGTCTTGTTTGTCATGTTCCCGTCTTGGGCAAACCTTGTCACCCACTTGATGATGGTTGGCCGAGTGAGTGGTCTTCTGTTGAAGGCGGCCCGGCGCTTTGTTCGGACTTGCTTCAAGTTTCCAGTTGCTGTGTACCAGAGAGCCACCTGTAACCTCTCCTTGGAGCTCAGTTGTCGCATGATGGGGCGTTAAACGAAATAAATAAAAATAGAAACAGCGATAACAAATGAAGTTAACGCACTGAGGCAAGAGCACGAACGTCAAACTGCGAAAGCAGACGATGCACGAAACAAGGACCGTCGGAGACGAAGGTACGTCATTTCTGGAGCAGACATTGGCGGTTTTATTTATTCATATTTATGGCGTGACACTTTCTGCACAGTGAAACTTAACTGAAAACCCAAACAACTTCATATTGGCAAATATTTCACGCAACCAAAAACTCGTATAAAAGCGCGCTTTTTCGTTCAGTCAGCGTCCAGTGAACCCGTAGCACCATCTCTGGATAAGGCAAAGAAACATGGCCGTCGTTCGGTGTCTCCCCGACAGCTGCTGCTCCGCCGTTGAAAAAATCAGTTCTTATATTCTTATTTTCTTTGTACTCGGAGTTCCGACTTGATATTTTAGCACAACAATGTGACCAGTTAAAGACATTTAGAGAAAAGTTGCTACAAGATCCGTCCAGGTTTTGATTTTTGCGAGCTATTTTAACGTGTAAATTTTCTTCTGTGACACCCTGTGCGTTACACATGAGAGCCAAACTACCCAGAAAACAATTCACGGCTCGAAAATTCGTTTTCTTCCCGACCGAAAACAGCCAATCGAGAACTGGCAGGTTGGAGTCCCGCTCACTCTCTTCTCAATGGCCACGTGTTGTTTTCTATGGTTTAGACACAACCACCAAATATAATCAAAGTCGTAGATCATCGAAGGCACACACACAATATTAAAAATATAAAAGAAATATGATACCCATTTTTTGTGATTTCTAAAAAGCTGCAAATGCATTGTTTGGGAAAAGAAGCATCACAGCCACGTGACTTCCGCCACCTCTCTCCTCCTTTGCATTTCGTCTTCCTCCCCAGTCCAGTTATGGTTTCGGTTTCGAGACAGGTTGCGTTCATTGAACATTCGGAAAGAATAAACACAAATTCGGGACGAAAACAGACGCATACAACTCCTTCAACTCTCAACGACATTTATTTCGTCTCCGTTCAAACGACGGCCTTCGAGCACGTTCAGGGGAGGGTGCAGGGAAGGAAAAGGGGGGGGGGTCGTAGGAGGAGGAGGGAAAAAACGGGTTGTTCGCGGCCCTCCCTCAAGGCCTCTGGTCCCTTCCGCCCAGTTCGGGACGGAGGAATTTCATCTCCCTGTTAGAAAGGGCCAGAGAAGCCGATGCAACGTTAGTGACTGAGCTCTTAATTACGTACGATTCGGCGACCTCCCTGCCAAATCTCTGCCGGTGTCCTCCCAATACGCGCGTACCTTCGTATCTGGGCGAACATCCGCCGCACGTCATACGGTGAGCGACTATTGGATGCATGGAGTCGTCGGAAGGTTCGCTCACCTCCCGCGAGTGTTCCCTCAGGCGGTCGTTCAGGCACCTGCCGGTCTGCCCTATATACTCCCCCACACGAAAAAGGGATGGAATAGACTACCTCCTTCTTACACTTAACAAACTGCTGTCCGTGCTTTTTGTTGCATTCGGTCGCGGAAGGTAGGGTATTCACCATTCTGCACATTTGTTGAAGCCTTTGCCTGCAGCTAAACACTACCCCTACCTCGAAGCGAGAGGCGAGTCCCTTAAGGCGATGTGCGGTGTTGTGCGAGTAGGGGATAACTGCAAAACGTTTTTTGCGAGGAACAGGAGCGGCTGGCGGCGTATATTTATTAAAAATATACGTGATGCTGTATCAAAATATTGATTGGGTACTTTTCTGACACAATAACAAATCGCCTGGCAAAAAGTGAAAAATAAATTTTGGGAGGCGTCAGTGTCCCTTAAGCGCGCTTTCGGGTGATACAATCACCGCGGGGCGCGCGCTTAAAAAAAATGCTTGAAAGGCTCTGGCAGTGTGGTACGAGGAATACTGTAACGGTTTGATAAAAGGCTCCAACGATAAAGTTACTGCATTTTGTTGAAATGCTTGATTAATGCAGGAGCTGGTAGACCTGCATTTTGGCAAGGCAAATGTCACATACGAGACACAAGCACTTGAGAGGGTCGCGATCGCTGGAGGCTGATATATAAAAGTCTGCCGAGTAATTGACTTCACCTAGGCGTCAGCAGCCATCTTCGGTCACGTCTTGTCCTCTTTCTCGAATTTAACACTATTTCTGCTATACTGTTCACAAAAAAAGAAGAAATCACAATGTGTATTAACATAAAGACACAAAAGAAGCGGTTCGAGTTAAGAGGGAGCATGACGCTGGGGTCATGCTACATGTACGCCCTCGCCAGCAACTTGCTCCTGCTGCGAGCCACGAGCTTCCTCGCGTGGCTCGTGCCAAGCCAACGAAAGTGGCTGTGATGGAACGTCTAGCGCACTTCTGGCGCAGTGTCGTAGCATAGGTTGTGTTGTTCGAGGATCAAACACATCGGAGTAGGACACACAGCCTCGCAGCGCCCTGTTCTCCAACCCGTAGTTTGATAAGTTCCCAGAGGCCTCCAGGAGGCGCAGCTGAGGTGCATCATCTGTCCACGGCTACGCGCTCCAATCTTAAAGGGTAACTGCAAAGAAAAAAAAGTGTATTTTTAAACAGCCTAATTAGGACGAGCCTGTCACAAAACAATTTTTCCGCCAAAAACAAAATTTTTACAGCAATATTTATTGCGTTGGACTGATTTTAGTTTGCGGCTATTTCACCCGTTTTGAATCACGCGCCACAAAGTTGCTATTATACGTCACAGAGTAGCTGCTATACGTCACGGAGTGACGTATACCAGCCACTCCGCGGGTGTCGAAAGAGCGGGAGTTTCAAATGCGGAGAGGTTGGGACTCCGACTAAATTATGTCCTGTGGCGTAAAGATTGCTAGAAAAAAAAATGTTTTTTCGCGGAAGATTTGTTTCGTGACATGCTTGTCCCAATTAGGCTGTTTAAAAAAACACTTTTTTTCTTTGCAGTTACCCTTTAACATTTCCCTTGAACCCGATACTACTATTTAAAAATCGAGCAGCCTTGTGTCAATCTACAGTACGGTCACAGCGATATCTGCGACATGTCACGGCGTAGTCGGGTATTATGATTTTAAATGAAACACATTTTTATAAAAAGGATATAGGAAAAGAGCGGACATATCTGAAGCCCCTACCAGGGCGCCGCTAGCAGTAAACAGATAATTTTCATTGGAAGGTCCCTTTCAGCCGCTGCACTCAGTTTACGTTCGCTCAAGTTCTGTCCAACGGGAAAAGCTAGCGGTATTTCTAAGAACCTTAAATCCCGCCCGTCGTAATTACGTTTGACGGGCA
>JAZHYW010012894.1:0-33432 GCA_037355805.1 Ixodes ricinus | reverse complement strand
CCATCTCACGGCGTCTGTCAGACAAAGCAGCAAAACTGCAACACACCTTCACCGTGGCTAGACGGCGCAGTTCAGTCACCTCTTTCCTTTTTCCACTGTGCTCCGAAGATTGCAGCAATTGGCGCTCCCAAGAGCTTTGTGGGAAAGTATAAGCGCCAGAAATTTTAGGGCTTGGGATCATCAAAAGCATTTTTCTTTGGTTAACCGGGTGAAGAAACCAAACCAACTCCGCTTGCAGAAAATTGAACAACACCCAGAAAAAAAAATCAGAGCTACTAAATTAGTAGTATATTTTATGACATTGTTTTGACTCTGTGTCGTTTATTTTTTTGCATGCCGCGTTGGTTCAATAATCGCAACCGAAAAACCAAAATAAATGGCCCACTTTGCTCCTTCCTTTTATGGAGCTTACTGTAGAGCAGGTGCTATTACGGATCCTTGCGTTTCGAAAATGCGAATTCCTCAGCTTCCGAAGCAGTGTCAGAAAGCTCAGGCTATATCGTTCTTCCTCTGACGCCGAGTGTTTTATCACTTCTGAAGAAGAAAAAACCTTTTCTGGTGATATCAGATAAAACTTCAGATAACTGGCAACAAGAATTTTAAGTACCATGATGGCTGAAGTTACGCTGGAGCGGCACTGCGGGGACACTGCTGTCGTCAAGGCACCTGCTCAGACGTTTCCGCGCGCGCGGTGCCCACACCTGGTCTTGGCAAACACCGACTTCTTGAAAAACAGAGTTGTAGCTAATTTAGCGGCTCTAGGCCAGTTCAGCAGAAACACATCGGTAGAATCGAGCTCGTAGAAATAGTGTATCTCACCTGAATCAAATTGAGCAGAAGCGAGGGTTCCTTTACGTATGTCTTCATAAGCTGCGAACCTTAACTACGGTGATATATATTAACGATAAGGTGAGTAGGGCATGAGCAACCGAGAGGGAACTTTATCGCGAAGGCGACGTCCAAATAATAGTATCAACAAAACGTATAAATGATTGTTCTGGAACCAGAATTATCTGGCGACCGTCAAGTGGTGGTAAACAGGAAAGATACAAGGCAAACTTGCGCTTCCGTACTCCGCTTTCAGAATAAGCTCATCTAGTGTAAAGAATCGTTTACATATAACAACTCTGAAAGCAAACAGGACAAAACACATAGTACGGTAAAGTCATGTCCTTAAACGCACTGTATTGCTTTAGCCCGCCCTACTCACCCAAAAAACACCTGCATCGCTTAACACACCAACTCAACTGTCTGCCTCTGCGGTGCCGCTGCTGTCGCAACTTCGCAAGCGCGGACGCCTCATCTCATGCGAATCTTGCTTCTGCGCACTCACACCATAGAGTAAAAGTGTAAACGTATGGAGTGGCCACTCCCATGTGCCCCAGCAGCTCACTTGACTGCCAGCGCACCTATTGGCGGTTGTGAAGTTGGTCTCGGCTTTTTGTTTAGACGCTTCCGTTCACTACATGGGTAGAGACCACTGATCTCTACTATAGGGGCTGGATGGCGCATTGAGCAGACAGGTTTGAAGTCACCGGAAGTAAGCAGCTTGTCCAGGAAGTGAGCGCTTGACAGGCTTTTCAACTCTTCCGAGTGCTGGTTCAAACAGCGGTTAGGGCGCGGATTTTCTTTTTTTTTCTTTGTCATCTCAAGAAAGTCTTTTTATTGCGGAGTAACACTGCTTGCGGACCCGACAAGTCTCCTGGAAGGCCATTCGAGGTGAAAATTTCGAGATTCCAGTTTATCAAGTTTGCGTATGTCCCACGTTCAAATACCTTATTCTCGGGATTTAATCGTGAACATGAGTTTAAAAACCCAATCAAAAGACACAAAAAAGCATGGACCAAAATATCGACTGAATGCACTACGAAGCCCAGCGCACGCCCGACTTCCGGAACAATTATTGAACTTCCGGAGGCTTCTCCTGCGCCAGGCTCAGAGAGCAGCTACGCGCCATCAAGCCCCTATAGTAGAGATCAGTGGTCAAGACATAGATGGCTGCTGTCTGAATGTGTGAATAACTAATATCATTGATTCCGTTCGTATCAGACGGTACGTTGCTCTACCTAGTTTGCCTTGACTTGGTATGATTTTGTATTTAGGTAGGAGCTCGATTGCTTAAATACACGCTTAAATATTAAGTTCCAGAGCAGATCATGCACAATATTCAAACTTAAAACCGCTGCACCCAACACAAGAAAGTAGGTGACAACCGTAGAAGACACTTGAGTAATGCACAAATATTCATTGTGACTACAAAGACGATTTTATAAAATCTAGCTGCTCTGCAGGCTTCTGTAGAAATGTGTGCTCTAGTTCCTCGTAAGGGCGAGCAAACGTCGAGCAACGAGCTCATCTTTTGCTCCTGTATTGACTGACAAGCTTTAACCGGACATTGAAGGGTCACTAGGTTATACCACGGTTAAAAAAAACCGTTTACAACTCCCTGTAACGCCGAATTATACCGCAGCTCTTGAGGAGGAGGAGGGAAGGGTACTGGGGGGGGGGGGTGTCAAGTTACCTTGGGGGGGGGGAGGGGTCACGTGGCCTCGGGGGGGGTTACGTGACGATGACGCTACCGATGACATCATCAGTGACGTCACTGATGACGTCATCAGTGATCATCACGATGACGATGCCGATGCCGTCATCAGTGACGCCACTGATGACGTCATCAGTGACAATGACGATGCGGATGCCAATGACGTCATCAGTGACACCACTGATGACGTCATTAGTGCCGATGACGATGTCGATGACGTCATCAGTGACGTCATTCCATTCTTGATCGTGGATCTCTGGCGAACTGCATATTCCTCGATTTTTCAAAGGCATTCGATAAAGTATCTCACGAACTTCTCTTTCTCAAGCTGACCAAACTAAACTTAGACACCAACGTTCTTGCATGGTTGCGCTCCTTCCTCACTAACCGGTCCCAATTTGTGACGGCTAACAATATCAATTCGGATTTATCTCCAGTTGGCTCAGGTGTACCCCAAGGCTCGGTTCTGGGACCCTTACTTTTTTCCATTTATATTAACGACCTGCCCACTAATATATGTTCATCCGTCAGTCTCTTTGCCGATGACTGCGTCATTTATCGCGAAATTAACAGTGATTTATTTATTTATTTATTTCATAATACTATCAGTCCCCCAGAGGGGACTATGATAGGAGTGGGTACAAAAACAATAGACAATGTAATACACATGCAGAACACAATGACAAAAATTGAAGGACTATACGACAGCTAATACTCTTATCAAAAGTCACAAAAGTAGAACAAAAATGATAATATGAGGTCTATTGGTTACATGGGAGACACTTTGCAAAATCCAAAACCGTTTTAGAATTAACAACGCTTTCAGGAAGTTTATTCCATTCCCTTATCGTCCGAGGGAAATACGAATTCTTGAAGCATTCTTTGTTGAATCTGTACTCTTCGATTGTCCTACTATGCTTATTACGTGTGATTCTAGATAGATGAGGTTTGATGGATCTGTGTTTATCAATCTGCAGTGTACCATCTAAAATCATGAAAAGCATTTTTAAACGCTTATTTTATCTCCTCTCTTTTAATAAGGAGATACTTGCCTTAGAATACAGCTCAGTTGGTGAATCCAGTCTTCTGTACTTCGAAAAAATGAAACGCAGTGCCATTCTTTGAACTTTTTCTAATTTCAGTATTAAACCCTTTGTGTGAGGATCCCAAACTTCACTAGCATACTCCAACCAGTCTTGTACACGTTACTAAAAAAAAGTAATCGATTACAATTACTATTACTCTTGGCTAAAAAGTATTCGATTAGATTACTTGATTACTCGACGGCAAAAGTAATTGGACATTACTTACAGAAGTAATCGTTACTTTTCCGATTACTTTATTGTGTGAAGACACATCTTTAGCGCTCATAACAATGAACTACTTCCAACCTACATTTCACATTTGCACAAGTATTGAAGAAGAAAAACTGGCTCCCTCTTTGTGGTCGTTGCTCCTTCACAATGCGGACACAAGCATAGAATTCGTTTGAAGACATTTAATGATTTGGGCGTTCGCCAGTGTGTGTGTGTGGGGGGGGGGGGGGGGGGAGCGGAGGGGGTTCTAGATCTTGTTAAGCTTGAGCAAGGCTTTTTGCTCAAAGTTTGCGTCTCTCATTTTATTATTAACATGTGGATGAGCTCGCATGCTATACAAAAGAGCAGCAGCTCCAGAATTTGAAACGGATCATGTGTAGTATCTATTAGCGAAGAAGTCGCCCCGACCACTTTTCAACTCCTTGCTTGTCACAAAGACCCCGTAGAGGGAAATATTTCCAACGGCCTTTGTTATATTTTGCATCCGCTTTACAGGCATACTTCGGTTCTGGTTCTCCTACGGGCTGCGACTAGGTACCCTAGCTGGATTTTTTTTCTATTTCTGTGTGTGTGTGCGTGAGGGGGCTAGTTTGAGACGAGGACTCACAAAGCTACATTCTGCTTCCTCAAAATTCGCCCTGAATGGCCTTTGTCATGCACTGTGGCTTCCCTGGGGTTTCCCAATCCCAGTCCCAGATCAAAAAAAAAAACGGACATTCCACAGAAACTGTACATAGAAAGAGCTTGACCTCGTTTCCTACAGCTCCGCAAAAATCTATCCTTTTTCCGTTCGAAAAAAAAAGCAAATTTTATTTTTGTCATTTCACAAAAAAAAAGGCGTGCGCCCGGGGGGGGGGGGGGGGGGGGTCCCGTTGAAATATTGTAATGGTTACAAGTAATTTTTATTACTTCATAAAGTAATCAAATTACTCTTGTGATTACTGCCTAATAAAAGTAATCAACTGATTACAAAATTACTCTAAAAAGTAATCAATTACAAGTAATTTGATTACTTGTAATGCGTACGGTACAAGTCTGACTCCAACCTAGGTCTTATTAGCATTTTATAAGCTAGCAATTTAGTTTCAGTGGTTGCCAATTTTAGTGATCTTCTTAGTGACCAGAGTTTAGCTGTGGCTTTTTTGATTATATTATTAACATGTTTGTTCCAACTTAAATCACTGGTTATCGTTACACCTAAATACTTAAATTCATCTACCCTAGACAATGGTTCACTCTTCAAGTAGTAGTTATACACAGAAGGAACTCTCCTATGTGTTATTGACATGCAAACTGTCTTTTCAGTATTTAAAGACATTTGCCAGATCTCGCACCATTTGCTAATTTTCTGCAAACAATCGTTTAGTTCAACATGGTCAGAATAATCGTTTATGTAGGTATACAATATACAATCATCAGCAAAAAGTCGTGCCTTTACTGTAATATCGCAAAGAACGTCATTGATAAAAATCAAAAATAACAGGGGCCCAAGTACAGAACCCTGGGGGACTCCCGAGTCGACCCCACGAGGCATGGAAGCGTGACCATCAATGCTCACAAATTGTCTTCTACAAAACAAAAACATTTCGATCCATCGCAGAACTTTTGCGTTTTTCAGTAAATGCCTGAGCTTTCAAAGTAATTTATTATGGTTTACCTTATCAAAAGCTTTTTGAAAGTCTCAAAAAGTTACATCAATTTGTCCTCTTCTGTCAAGGGTCGAAGAAAAATCGTGAATTAATTCTGTTAATTGGGTTATGGTAGACAGGCCTTTTCGAAATCCATGCTGTTTTTCATCAAGTACTGAGTAGGTATCTAAGAACATCCTTATATGCTTCGAAATAACATGCTCAAGTATTTTACAACAAGTAGATATTAATGATATGGGTCTATAATTCGTGACCTTACAAGCATTTCCAGTCTTAAGAATAGGTATTATTTTGGCCAGCTTCCAGTCATTGGGAACGGACCCATCTGAAAGCGATTTATTAAAAATGATCGTGAGATATTTAGAACACCATTCGCTATAACGCCTTAAGAATTGATTATGAATGTCATCCGGTCCGGCGGCTTTCTTTGGATCGATAAGAAGTAGCTGTGAAAAAATTCCTTCCTCTGAGACCTTTACGTCTTCGATTGGGGGCACATTCTCAAACAAAAAAAAATGTTGGTAAAATGTTATTATCAACGGAAAAAACACTTACAAAATATTGGTTAAAGCAATCGGCAATTTCAGTCTTGTCCTCAATCACTTCTTCTTCTACTATCACTTTGGTAATTACTTTTTTACTTGGTTTTAATTGTCGCCAAAATTTCTGTGGTGCATGTCTCAAAAAGTTTTGCATTTTTACATTAAAGAAAATCGTTTTCGAAGTTTTTATTTTTGCTTTGAGTTCTTTGCTCAATGACTGTATTTTGGCCTGCTGGAACCCGTCGTGTTTTTTCCGTAGTCTTGCTCTACACCTTGATAATCGTCTTTTGTGGTGAATTATGTCCCTTGTAATCCAAGGACTGTTCAAGTTTTTCTTTCTTATTTCCACTGGGACAAACTTACGAGTGCATTCAAGTATCATTTCCTTAAAATTGAGCCATAGGTCATCCACTTCAATCAACGGGTTGCCAGCTAGGTGCTCGAAGTTATCATAGTTCAGGCTAAGTTGATCAATTACTGACTCGTCATTGGCTTTGTCAAAGTTTTTATACGAAGTAATTTCAATTCTCCTGAGCATAGCCTTTAAGAACAACGTAAAATGTACAGTGCTGTGGTCCGAAATTCCCGGGCTAATCTTGCAATCATATGCGTGGTTTATAAGGTTTTCATTTATAAATATTAAATCCAAAAGAGCTTCTGATTGCCCTTGTATTCTGGTATGTCCCTTAACAATTTGAGTTAAATTATGCGAGAAAACTATATCTAAAAGTTCCTCAGCACATGATACTTCGTGGTCCCCAGATCCTAACGTTTCCCAGTCAATTCCACTGAGATTGAAATCACCCATTAAAACAACCTTCTTGGAACTTACTTTCAGTTTAAAGAGGAACTCACTTAGTTCATGCAAATATCCACATGGCATTTGCGGGGGTCGATACAGTACTCCCACAATTAACTCACTTTTTTCCATTTTGATGCTACACCATACATTTTCTATGCCTGGTGCTCTTTCGATTTCTGAAGAATTTAAACAAGATTTGACAACTAGAGCAACACCCCCTCCTCTACTTTCTCTGTCCTTTCGATAGAGCACGTAACCGGGAGGTACTATTGTATCATCTGTCGCAGACGAGTCTAACCAGGTTTCAGTGATAGCCACTACATCGGGGTCATGTTCTAATAAAATATGTTCTAGCTCGAGGGTTTTATTTATGATACTTCTTGCATTAAGGTTAATAAATAGGACACTTTTTGCCTGTGGCAAACCAGATGCCTGTCAATTATCATGCTCGGATGAAGGTACTTCTCTGGCTGAGTAAAGTTCAACTCTCTGGTTTGTATCTAGTTCCCATGCGTACGTCACTCCATTAATCTTCAATTTATCATACGATAAGTATACCTTCTCTCCCCTTTCTCTGTTTTCTTTCGCACTCTCCCACAGCTTTTTTCTTATCATTCTAACATTTTTCGAAAAGTCCTCGTTAATAAATATGCGCGTTCCTTTTAATTTTTTAGCATTTCTGAGAACATTTTGCCTTTCATTGTAGTTTCCAAAGCGCAAGATTATTGGTCTCGGTTTACCCCTAGCCACCCTCCCGAGACGGTGAATTCTTTCGAGAGATTTAACTTCAACACTCATTTTTGATTTAAAGAAGCCTTCCACCACTTTTTCCATCAAATGTTGCTCTGTTTCTGCGTCAGATTCTTCTACTCCGTAGATTACCAAGTTATTTCTCCTACTTCTATTTTCCAAGTCATCGATTTTTGACTCGAGCTTTACTACGGTCGCTTCTTCAGTCAGATATTAACTCTGACGTCTCTGACGACTCTGACGTCTCACTTCTTCAGTCAGATATTAACAGTGTTTCTGAGTGGTGTGATTTGTGGAACATGAAACTAAACATTAATAAGTGTAAATCTATCCGTGTTTCCCGTCTTGATACTCCGTGGGCTCCCTATCGTCTAAATAATCTCTCTTTCGAAACCGCATCATCGTATAAATATATGGGTGTGCATATATCTGCTAATCTGTCCTGGTCGTGTCATGTTGAATATGTTGTAAATAACGTTAACCGCGTGCTTCGATATCTCCGAAGAAATTTTTGTGTTGCTTCCAGCTCATTAAAATTACTTTTATATAAAACATTAGTTCGTACTAAATTGGAATATGCAGCTTCGGTTTGGGATCCTGGTCAAGAATCACTTATCTCCGAATTAGAAGCGATCCAGAACCGCGCATCTCGTTTCATCCTTTCAAATTACCATCGTACATCCAGTGTGACCGCAATGAAGTCCAGCCTATCATTACCTCTTCTTTCGCAACATAGAAAATGTTCCGTCTGTGCTTGTTTCGTAATATATATTTATAATAATCCGATTCTAAAAGAAAGACTACTAACAGCACCTCATTACGTTTCAGTACGCATCGATCACCGTCATAAAGTTGCCATTCCGTCTTGTGGTACTAAAAATTTTTATGAGTCTTTTATTCCTAGTGCCTCAACAATGTGAAATCACCTTCCCGGAGTCATTCCCGAAATCCCCGATATCGAGTGTGTTAAAACTGCCGTTTCCAATTGTTTTTGTAAAGAGTCATAATTACTGTATTATATTTTCTGTTGTACGCTGTATGTTGTGTTGTACCCTTTTTACCCACTCCCCTCTGTAACGCCCCTGGCCCTGAGGGTAAATAAATAAATAAATAAAATATAAACTGAACCGATATTGACTGGCTCCAGAACGTAAAAATGAACGTCTTGTTTAACACGATCGAAAGCTATGTCGAGATCAATTTGAAGTAAGGCAACTTGGTCCACGCCGTCATCACATGCCTCTAAGACACTACGTGCCACTTGAATGCTTGTCGTTATGGAGCGGCCCTGTATGCCACAGGTCTGGTGTTCACCTATAAGTTGACGGGCAACGCCCTCGAAACGTCGTGCTTTGATTTTCACGAAGGTCTTGTAGTCCACATTACACAGCGTTAAAGGTCGGTTACCTGTGACTTTCCGTAGCTTATCGACGTCCTCACTCTTGGAGATTAAAAAAGTGAACGCTCGTGTAAACGAATGTAGTAAGAGTTTACGTTTATACGTCTCACAAAAATCACGCAACAAAAAAGGCGGCTATAGGCAACCTGCAATGCAGTTTGGCGCGACACGTCGCGCCATCTAGCAGCCGCAAAATAAAGAAACTGGGTAGGCCAGGCCTGCGGGGGCTGCGGGCGGGCGCATCCAGAAACCACGTGTGAACGTTGGGTCGGTTGCGTTTCGGATCGGCGTAAGCTTTTTTGGAACCGTTTTTCGTAAAAGTAAGTCCCAACTTCACGTCTCTATGACCTCACCGGGTTCCTGTAACATCTCGCCTACTCCTAGAGTTCCCCCCCCCAAAAAATAAACGTTGCTACTGCTGCGTGAAAGACGGCCACAGTCGCGAAGGTGACTCAAGCTGTCAAACTTCACCGCTTCCCTTCGAGATCTTGGGAAGCGACACGGCGACAGAAGTGGATTACTGCAGTGCGACGCATCAAGTAAGTAGATTTTACAGAAACTGTTGGGAGGGGGGGGGTGGAAAGTGACCGAAAATATATGTGCAGGCTTGGAAAGTGGTCGGACGAACTCGTTTTGCAGACTCCTCGGCGAAATAACATATCTATACAAGTTACTATTACGAGTCGCTTTGACAGCCACATAGGGAAATACGATAGGAACGATTGTTGCTTCGCTGTGACGTCGAGAATCGGACGATCAGGTGTTCAAGCGAAAGGCCCTTCGGCCCGTTCCGGCACTCCTAACGCCGTTCGGCACGCGTGGTCGCAACCAAAACCTTCCAAACCTGCGAGTTTTCAAATAGTGGATTTTCGTAGCACAAAATTTTGTTTGTTTCAGCAACCAAATTTAATGCTGAGTCTGGTAACAAATGTGACGGCGTGCAGAGAGCAGGATGCTAATGTAGTTCTTTAGAAAAAGCTCATGCGAAGCGTAAATATCCTTCTTACACGTACACTTTGTTGCCTGTCGCCTTTTTACACCAGGCTTTGCAATGTGCGCACGGTTCTGTAGCATGCAGAGTTTGGTTCTAATTTCCCACATTTTATTCTAGTGTGTGGGGCGTCGGGAGAAGAAGAGGACGGCCGAGCGAGCGCGAGCGGGGGCAGCCGGCGAAGAAAGAGGAAGAGCGTGCTGCACGAGGCTGGGGCCGGGCAGGAACGATAGATCTGTTCTGGCTGGTCTGGCCCATGGCGAACCCCGGAGAATTCCACCAGCGAGGTTCGGATCAGGACCGGCGGAAGGGGCGAACTCTGACCATATCGGCCTACGCAGCACTGGCGTGGGGAGGACGATCCGCAGGCCTGGACACGGGCTCCGACTGTGAGCTCTGAACGACGGGCGACAACTCTAGTCGGCGTGTCCGGACTGCCGGCTCTCGAAGACGGGCAACCGGGATGTACAATAAACCCATTCGCGGCCTTCTCGTTGTGTTGTTTCACTTCCTGGGAGACGGGCGAAGCACAGACCGATCGGGCGGCCACAAGTAGTGAAGACAACTCAAACTGGTGTCGAAATGACGACTCTAGAATATTCTCTAAACACTTGGACCTATCAAGGCTCCCGATGGCCTTAAAAACCGCATAAAAGAACCAGGGACATGGCACGCAGGGACGCAGGTGCACACGGGGACTGCTGAAATCGGGGTCGCCGCCGCTCGGAACGGCCCGACGGACAGATTGGCCGCCCCATTAACAGAGACGCCACCGCTTGTGGCGCTGAATGCAGTACTCTCGTGGCGCCGCCTGGCCATTGCCGGCTGCCTATAGTGCTTTTGAACTTTTAGAGCGCAGCTCTTTGGCGCCCTTTATTCGGCTTGAGCGGCGTCGCCATCGGCGTCGCCATCGGTGTAACTGCGCGGAGCATTATGGGACGCGTGACGTCACTGGTGACGACACTGATGATGTCATCAGTGACATCAGTGATGACGTCATCAGTGACGATGTAGATGACGTCATCACTGACAATGACGATGACGTCATCACGATGACGTCACATATGACGTACCTGGTGACGTCACTGATGATGTCATCGCGATGCCGATGACGTCATCATCATCGTCACGTGACCTCACAGGGGTCATGTGACCCTCGTGAAGGCGACGGCGACGCCGCTCGGTGGGAGGTGTAGCATACAGGAGGTAGAGGTGAGGAGGAGGAGGAGGGGTATACCTTCCCCTCGGTTCCCTTCCCTCTTCCTCCTCAAGAGCTGCCCTCTAATTCGGCGTTACAGGCAGTTGTAAACGTCTTTCATTTTTAAAATACTCCGACGCTAAACTATCTGAGCTCTACGTCTTAAAGTTGAAAAATCCTCAATGTCCCTTTCTATTTTCTGAGTGGCGACCGCCTCCTCGAGCATTTGCTGCTCCTCTCGGCCGAGCTGATGAAGAGACTCAAGTAGTCTCTCGCACGCGGGGTGCTTCCTACCTTCGACTTGGCTATCGAAGAGCTGCTGATAGTGCTCGACCAAAGCTTTTTCGATCGTACTTGGGCTCGTGCTGCTGACTCTCCGGTACTCGATTTCCCCAATCTCGTTACGTAGCGCGTGCGTCTCTTCATCAGCCAATGCGCGTCTCTTCGGTTGCTCTTCTAACAAATACTTTCCCGAGCGAGCTCAGGCTGCGGCACCCCGGTAACTTTCACGACGCAGATCCACTGAGCGCTCCTTGACTCTTTCCAAACCTTTGAATGCCAGGATTCTCACACTCAGCTCTCGACAGTACTGCCAAGTCGGCGTTTAAGCAGCTTTCATTTCGCCGAGCTTCAAACGCTAAAATTTACGACATTTCCACAACTCTCATTTTAAACCCTTTTTGGTATGTTCCCACGTCTCAAAAACGTCGTCCCCCGTTTGCTCACGCAAAGTTTGGAAAATGATGTGTACTGCTTCTAAGAATGTTTCATCACTCCGCTTCTTTAAGTTTAGTTTACAAAGTTTCCAGTTAAACAGCTTCGGCGGTGCCCTGTCACCTATAGTTGTTGATACCAAGCAATGGTCCGAGAAAAGGAAAAGAACAGGCGCGACGCGGTATTTTCGCAGCATCGATGGTACTGAAGCCGACACGTACACTCGATCTAACCGCGTGTGCGGATTTGCTTGGAAATGTGTGAAACCAATCTCTGACGTTTCGTTCCTCACGGTTTTGGCACCTACCAAATCAAAATCATCGAGGAGCTCGCTCAAGATGGGACACTTCCATCTGCTCGCCACTGGTGATGGGACCTATCTACTGCTCTCATGACGCAGTTAAGATCGCCTACAAGCAAAACGGTCCTATTGCATTCTACAAAACGGCGTAATAAAATAAGAAAGAAACCCGGTCTCTCACCGTGCTGGGGACATATATACTAAAACACCGCCAACCAACTGCTGCAAAAAATATATATATATATATATATATATATATATTCGCACAGAATGAAACGTTTTTTCTCGTCAGTCGTGACGCTCAGCTCCGACAAGGGCAAGGACTTCCTCAAGAACAAAAACCTAATCCCGAAAAACCGACAGCATGGGTAACGCAGACCTCGTACGTAAGTAGCAAGTTTTTCCGTGCGTCGGCTACCTGCACCTGATCAGCCATCTTGGTTTTTTGCACCGCTAAGAATCGGGTTTCTCCTTAAATAGGAAATGTTGTATTTGGTACTGTATATTGCGTGAGCTAAGACCGCGAACATTTAGCATTGCTACTTTGATGGATCTATCGAGCGTAGATGTAGTAGAGAGTCACTACGCAGCACTTGCCTTCACGGTCTTTTGATGTCCTCGAAACCAGGCGTTGCCGCCTTACTGATTGTCGCGTCCCGGCCTTCCGTCCGGAAGCTGGTGAGGCACCGCCCTAACGCGTCCCCTCTTGTTTTTCTCTATCCCCATCCAAAAGTTGGGGTCCACGGGCGTGCCGGGCACCAAGGGCGTATCCTCTAGGCCGTGCTTTACAAAGTATTTGGTCTCGTCCATGACGAGGCCGCCTTCAGGAGCCTTCTCCTCCGGGTGGAAACAGGCTGTCGGTGAGACCGAAACGAGTTCGGTGAACGTCATTTGAGGTGTCGAGATGCCAGGGCGTTGCACAGGGACACCAAGTGTAGGAGTGTTGACGTCTCCTGCAGCGGTGATTTGCCGTGAGGCGTCGTTGCCGCCATGGAGCCCCTGCTGTTCTTCAGACGGTTGGACGTCGCACTGCAGTCCTCAAAGGGCCAGCTCCGTCTTTTCAACCTCCCTGGTTAGCGGCGACAACTCGTCCGTGTCAGTTCTGGTGGTGACACGACCGAAGGTCTTGACGCACTCTTGCTTGTAGTGTCCTAAGCGGTTGCACTCCGGGAACTTCGGTGCACGGTAGTCGCGTCTGAGGTGCCCGGCTCGGTTACAACACACACAAACCGGCGCGCGTCCTGGGATGAGGACCAGGACGTTCTCTCGTTGGTGCCTCCGCTGGCGCGGTATACTGTCAGACGTGACGCCGTTCCTCAGCATCATGAGGAAGATTCGCGTGGTTGACTCGATGGCCTCGAATCCCTCAACGTGTCACTTCTCGTGGGGGACTTCGACAACGTTTTCATAAGGCTCAAAAAGTATAGCTCACCGCGTCGTATGGGACGTGGTAGGGAATGCACCCGAAGGCGCACTTCAGTGGGACATGGGTCGATTATGACGCACCGCCGACTTTTCATGCTCAGTTCCTCCGCATTCAACAATCGTTCCTTGGCGCCTGGCATCCGAAGCGTGACCTTCCCAACATGGTTCATCTGATACGCGCCTAACGAGGCGATATCAGACAACACAGCGATTCGTTTTAGTTCCTGGCGAAAATCTTCCAGCTGATATGGACGCCTCTTGAAGACGCAGTGAAGCTGCACCTTGTTTAAACATGTTTTCCCAGTGGGCACAGAAGACAAGACAATCTTGCACTCTTCCGAAGAAGTGCCAGCAAGAGACAAGGAACCATGGCCGGCATGGGCCGCTTTCGCCGCCCTATCGGAGCTAGTCACCCTGTGACCGTCTCGTACGAGCACAGAAGTGGAATCCTCCACACTGCCATGCACGCGCCTGCTCGGCGGCGCGCGTGGCAGTGTTGGGGCATTTTCATGATTGGGTGTAGAGGTTAACTAAGCTGATATAAATGATTGCGACCATTCATTGTGCAGATTTATTTAATATCTGTGGCGCCTTTTAGAAAGTGTAATGTCTCCCTAAATAAAATAAAAAATATGCAGGGGAATTGTTGTTACAAACCTGACATTTTTTTCATTTATTTGTGTATTCTGTAATAATTATTCGTTTATTAATTTTAATACCCTGAAGGGCCGTAGAATATTACCGTGAGGAGAGCATATAATTTCACACAAAAATGGCAAACTAAAAATGTGAAATATGCAAATTTTATAATATAATCAGTTGGGCATGATATCAAATATGATTAGTTAACGTATCTTTAAATAAATCAGATAAATGCGTGTTGACCAGGTGTGCTTGGAAGTGTTCCACTCAGATGATGTTTCTGGTATGAAGGAAACAATGTATGTTGCTTCTCTCCAATGAGGTCTGCTAACTTTAAAAATATATCGACTCTTTCGAAAATGCAGAAAAGGTAAGGCATAGTTTACTTTTGAGTGAAGCGTTGAAGTGATACATATTGTAGTAAAGGAATCAACGAGACATATCACGATCACTTACCTCTTCAATATATCACTATACAACGCAGATTTTTGCGATATGCCCAAAATACTCGTTACAGTTCCCACCCAGAGTGAGGTATGCACGACTTTTGAAATCTGTTTTAATAAAAATGACAAATATTCAGGTACCTTGCCGTGTCTTGCGATGAACCTTTTTCTTGTATTTATCTGCGCATTACCACATCTTCTCCCCTGACACTTGCTACCCACGATCGTCATTTTTGACGGGCATCGTCCCACACGACCAAGATTTCAGCGGCTATCTTTCCGCGTATTTATACGTTTTTGACGATACTTCGTGAGCATCGAAGGCATAAAGCAGAAAGAAGAAAAATTGTATGGAAAATTCCAGGGCAATTGTGTAGCATACATTAAACGTTCTAGCATCACAAACGCTCTGCGGTACCCCTAGTTTCCAGACACCAGACGCCTACGTTTACGGCCCTTTTCATCAGATAGTTTAACGCATACCACGTGTACACTCGACAGTTGTTCCTTGAATGAAACGATACTACCGCTGATAGGGCTGATAATCCTGCCAATCTTCCAGAGCATTTTATACACTAGAGCTCCTCTCTCTCCGTGCGCATAGGTGGTCGAGCTCCTCGCTTTCCTATCCCTCTGGTCACCTGACCTCCCTCGTTAACCAATCAGCATCGAGCTTTGCGGCTACACTTATCAAGCGTCACTTACCAGGCTTGACGAAATGCTGAACAACTAGCCAAAGGACGTGTAACGTTAATACGATACCGATACCGATACCAATGCAATGCCAACGTGAAATTACGGGTAAATGAGCGTTCTGTTGCCCTTCATTTATACACCGCAGACATGCCTCCAGCCGGCACTAGTTACTGGAAAAAGATAAACGTAAACACATCGAGGGGCTTTAAAAAAATATTCTTTGAACGACGGTGACAGGTGAGGCGCTGCACTCTGTTTCACGAGTTTCTGCATACAAGCTATTATCTCGTTCAATTTTATTTGCATTTTTCCCTAACGGTAAGATGAACACATTTTTTACCTTTAAATTCAGTGCATTTCTATCATCATATGCCAAGCACCTAAAACCCGGACCTCGGCAAGCAAAAAAAAAGAAAACACAAAAAACTGGCTACACGCTACAAATGATCTGAAGTTTATTTATTTTATTATTGATGAATAAACCTAACGGGCGTTCACTTCTTAATAATCGAACATGCTCCCAAACCTCCTTATATATAGTATGATATTGTGGGATTGACGTAGAACTTACTTTTACTTGGTCATCATTTCAGCACACACTGATGCTTTGACAGCTTTCATTCAGATGCGCTCAGAAATATCGAACGAAGCTCTACCTTTTCAGAACCTGCTTGACATCTTTTATCGCAATACTCCAATCGGATTAGTACCGCCTGATTGGCTGCAGAAAGCGTCGCCGTTATATTACCTCGCGCCTCTTGGACGTGCATTGTAATTTCCTTTTTTCCAGACTATATGGTGCTGTTTTTTACCCTGTTTATTTATTTGCGATAAACCTTTTTGTGAAAAAAAAAAAAAAACGAAGCACCAAAGAGCATGCTGCAAGTGAAGTTACACCCGCTGCACGTACTAGCGCCTGTATTCTCCGTTCATTATTAAGCTGAGGTTGCAGACACGAGAGCTCGAGGTCGCTCCTTTGAAGCCTTCTTCCGCAGAATGGGCACTAGTGCTGGAAGATGCACGTCTCAATGCCAGGAGTCCGGGCTAGCTCGCACTTGTGGCCTTCTTTGTAGTCTCAGCTTACGAGTGAGCAGAACCAGGAGATCCTGGGTTCAGTCCCCACCCCTGCCCGTTCCCATCTGGATGAGCATCGTACCGGCGTGCGGTAGAGTGTGTCACTATACTGCGTGATGCATGTTAAAGTTCCCATGCTAGCGGTAGTACTGCACTGGAGTAAATTGCTCATCTACAGCGAGTGACTCGTCGCAACTTTGAAACGGCTTACCAACTACACTCTGTATAAATATCCACACAACCCGAATTATATATTGCTTAAGGATTAACAGAGTGTAGCAGTAACTGTTCCAAAGCAAAAGTCTAAAACAAATGCAACTTGCACGCGCGTTCGAAAAAAATCTTATATTGGTTATTTACTTGGAATCTTTTACAGGTTGAAGGTGAGCGCGTGTGACGCGTAGACCTGCATTACCGGTATAATCCTTGACGCCCGGTTGAATTTAGCAAAAAACCTATTGGAATAAATCTCCTGTCTGCGTTCATAAAGCGGACATTTATTCAAGGTATGATGTTCATGATCATCATCTTGCGGGCGGAGTGTGCAGAAGGAGCCGATTATGCACCGAGTATGGACTACAGCAAATCCGAAACTATGAAAATCTTTTTTCCTTTTATTTTTCCCTGCGGTGTATACACCAGGTGAGGGGTATAGTCAAAAAACGGTTGTACTTACACCTATGTAACCCATTTCTATCGCACCCTTATTGCTACCGGCAAGCATATAATATAGCCCTGCGCGGATAGCGGTTTGTTCATTCGCATCCGAACTGCATCCGCAATGTTCTTAATTTATTTAACCCGTATTCGATCATCGCCCACATACTTAATTCCGTGTGTGAAGAACTGAGTAATCATCGTGCTCCGCTAGCTGGGGTTTAATCCCTGCCAGCGCTTGCCCTTTTTTGTCGTATGACAGAAATGTTTTAGATGACTTGAGAATCTTGTTGTTTGTTCGAGCTCGGAAACTTCTAAATCCCTACGCGCTTACAAGAAGAGCTTCGCATAACTGCTTGAGGCCGTCATCCTTCCGAAGCCGTTAAAGTATGTGTTTGTTAATTTATATTTCTCGGCACAAATTCGCCGCATTAAACGTTCATTCTAAGTTTTATTAGTCAAGTTAAAAGGTGATCCCCCACCACTTCCAATCACGCGTTGGAGCAGCGGCTCCACAGATAAAGCACCGAACATCAGACATCTCATCTGGGAGTGTGACGGACTAAAAGACGTCAGAGAGAAGCACCGACCATTAGGATTGACCTCCTACGAGGAGTGGGGTACTTTGGAACCTGACCAAAAAACGACTTTGCTCGTACTTTGGAGCTTCGCTTGTGAAGCCTCCATAGTGCGCCGTACCCAACTCATAATACCCCTTTTGCCCCTTCCCAAACAGGCCAAGTGCCACCTTTGTCCTGAATAAATTTGTTCCTACTACTAATTAGTCTTATGTTTGATTTGTGACAGTATCTGCGTCCGAAGCGCAAGCGCGAAATTCTGAACTGCCTATGACCCGCGATTATCGCATTCACTTTACTTATAAATATCACGCGTGCATTCTTACCCATGACAGAGCAATGCCTTCCATTTTTACACACTAAAACTCACCCGCTCAGTGAACATTCAGTGAATTGTTCAGCTTCCTATAAATAGGCGCCAACTTTTTCCGGCTCATTTCAAATGCAGTAGATCTCCTTAGGTCACCCTATAAATTGGCACAAAACTGCAGAAATATGACGGTCACAATTCAAATTTATAAAAAAAAAAGAAAAAAAAAGAGGTGGTACCCACTTTGTTTTATACACAAAATACAAAAAATTATATCGTATATATAAAAAAAGGAGTGGCATGTGCTTGGGGAAAGTATATTTTCTTGTGAGTCACCGATAGCTCAACAAACACGGGGCGGGGCTGATTAACACTTGTTGCTTCGTGATTCGTTGCTTGGTGCTGTTATCGGCTAATGCCGCCATTTCATTGGCTACAACGATGTATTAAAATGCTGGGCGCTCGCTACGCCTTGACCGCGGTCCTATTAGCCAAAGGGGCTGCAAGTGTCTAAAGGCCAGCGGAGAAACACTTCGGCGTTCAACAGGTGAGTTGTGATTAGCTGGGGACTTTGTAATATAAACATTTCGAAGCAGAAAACATACATAATGTTTGCTCTTACGCACGGTAAGACGAGATGTCTTGCTCAACTTACCCCCAACCAAATTTGTTCGAAATTGCGCAAGACCAAAAATCCTAATTTCAAGCTCTACTATGATAAAAATAAGAAAATAAACAAGCTTTTTGAAAATATTTGTTTGTCTACTGTAATTTTATGCTAACCTGGACAACAGGCTGCATTCAACAGTTCACGAGGCTGCTTGTTTTCTTGGGAGTCACGCCCCTCCTTTTGTTTCCTACGCTTACAAATAACAGAACGTTTTTCCGAGTATTCTGTTCACAGGCATGTTTTCCTGATATTGGAAAATCCCACGGTTGTCTCCGGTGTTCTGCAACATAAACCCCGGTTAATTCCGATTGTTTCGTAAACTCCAAAATAGGCATCAATTTTATAAACCCTAAAAAACACCCCCATTTTAGAGAAAAAGAAAACACTGAAAAGAGGTACCACTTTTTGTGACATAATTCATGATAGAACTCAAAGCGGCAAAAAACAATGATTTAAATATGAAACTATTGCCGCCCCACCCGTACTACAGATTATTCCGAGAATGTACGTAAATAAATTAAGAGGTAAATATATTTATAACCCCGTGCTTTCTGTGAAACGTACGTAATAAAAAGAACTTAAGACCTATTATTGTCTCTCATCTTTACATTTTTCCGTTATTAACTACGCTACAAAACTTGCCTTTAATATAATTTACAGCTTATATACCTCTTGGGAAACCTACATGATGAAATGATGATGGAAAAAGCTCCATACCAGCACATCGTATTGTCATATTATGGGAAACCTTATACCAGCTAAAAGGCGCTACAAGCGTAGTCGATTAAGGCGAAAAGAAGCAGGCGGACGGAACAATACATGCATATCGTATTATGGGACATCCTATGCGAGCAAAGTGCATTACGACTGCGGGAAAGGAATCATTATATGCATATTGTAATATGGAATATCCTATACCAGCGAAATGGTGATACCACCACGGCTATGCTGACATCGCCTTTTCGCAGGTATAAATGGTGATTTCTTTAAGCTTTACCAATTTGATTAAAAAAAGCCATGAAAGCTACACTTACGCGGGTTGTGCAGGTGAGTTATACGGTCAGAGGGACGTAGTATAGGGCCTAATCATAACGATCAGTCAAACGTTTAAGTAAAATTTGTCAATTAACTTTTTAATTTGTGAAAATGAACATATGGTTTCAAATAAAAACTTGACTGGAGAGTCATCGAAAACCACTAAATGAACTCTCTATAGAAGGATATAACGGAGAGGGTAGCAGTCTACGCGTTCTATAAGAACGCGTGTTTGGACTTGTTTCTAGATTTTGGTTTCTTATCGGAGCGAATCCTCTGCGCCCGCGGTCCTACTCCCGAGTGGCTGAGACGTCCAACCCACGTGCGCCCTGCTTCCCTCCATCCTTCGAGAGAGGCGGAGTGTGGCTTCGCTGCCGCAACCACCCGGAAGCAAGATCGCGGGCGCAAAGATGGCTCTGATAAACAAAATCTAGAACGCGTCTAATTGAACTTTTTTCAACACTGTAAAGTGCCGCATTTCTTATACCTTCGTAAAGAGGTGATTTAGTGTTTTTCGGTTAAGCTTCAACAAGTTTCTAATGGAACCATCTGTCTGTTTCACCAATTAAAAAGTTAATGAACATACTATATTTAAAGGAAAGCCGATTTTGTTCTGTAGTTGAGCAAACACACATAGTTTTCATTTGACCGCCAGAATCTTGAATATCAGAATTATTTCTTAATTTGGTGCATGAAGGCTGCATAAAATGATATTCAAGTACCGCTGAAGGCCTTCCTTCCCAGAGCGTGACGTCACAAAAGACTTACGGAATCTCCGCTCTAGCGCTTCTTCAGATCTTATCAGCTATGCTGTTGCTGTTTTTAAAAAGAACATAAAAAAAAGACGTCACGACTGGTGCCAGTGCGGGGAATACACTGGCAAGCTGGATTGGACGCCCGGCCCTCAAGCGACACAGCTTGATGGCTGAAAAATCCTCTTTGACGTCACTAGTGGTCGGATGTTTTCTTTTCATGTTTTCTCGCGTTTTTATTACATATTCGTAAGAAAACAGAAATGGTATTCAGATTTACGAAATAAAACTACGCCTAGGATCAACCTTCATCTAAATTTTTGAAAGACATGTTGCAGCTTCTTTTAAATAAGCCGTCTGATCGTAACATTCGCCCCCTATTCTATGTCCCCCTGGCCGAATAACTCACCTTCACAAAACGCGTAATGTAGCTTTTACGGCTTTTTTTTAAACCAACCTGCAAAGCATACAAAAAAAAAAACATTGAATGTCCTTTAATATGATATGATTGTATGGTTCCGTCGCCGCCTGCATCATCCGTCGGTCTCTACACCAGCAATTGGTTTGAAACAAGCATGATGTTTGCACACAAATAAGCTCTTGTCCGAGGTCCTCGAGGAACACTAATAACAGCGGCAAAATGTAGATACTTGGTAAATTTAGTAGCATGTATTTATTTCTAGGAGAATTGCACGCAACAAAACTTAACTTTGCTCGAAAGATGATAATTATAAATTCCGAACTGAACAAAGGTGTCACTTGAACTGTCAGCCCAGACTCCCACTCTTGCCGCTCTGTGTTGTTTAATTTGTATGTAGAGGGTCAACACAACCTCGATGTGTGCTGTGACGCCCCTGCGATATAAATATTTAATAAACATGAAATGGAAACTCTAAATGACTCAAATTCAATAAAGTGAAAATTAGATATAAGATAAAGAAAAGAGGACTCAAGATACCGCTCTAATATCAATCCTTTTGACACTTCTCAAATGTTTTGTTTTCAAGGCAAGTACCATTATGGGAAAGACAGAAAGGATGCATACCTAGAACCGAAAAATTTAGAAGTAACGACCGCGGTCAGGAAGCCCGTGAGGCTCTCGGAGTGACTTCTTGCAATGGGCCTTTAGAGACCACAGAACAGATCCGGTGAGAGCTTGCAGCCATAATGTGCTTCATACCATAAAGCCCCAGAAGCAGCTACTATTGGGAGTAAAGGCCGTTTCATTCCTCTGCAGAACGGAGAGGTTAATAGCTAGTATGCATTCATTACGTAGTAGTGTCATGAATGCGCTGACATTTCAATGAAGCACTATATTACAAAATGTTTAACCTTGCCGGGTCACACTAAAGCTTGAAGCATTTTTCCAAGCTATCTGCTAGCAAAGGGCCGTGCAATCATATTTCAGCGCCTACCTTTGTTGCGGTTTCCACGTCTCTTGGGGTTCGGGCAAGCCAGAGGGCAAAGAGAGATTAACTAAATATCAGTGCGTCATATTTTAACCCGACACCGCCAGACCTCTCTACCTACTGGGCGACCCACGGTGGCCGAAAGCGCTGATATGGGAGATCTTTGGTCCTCGGCTTATTGCTGGTCAGAGCCGAGCTTATTTTTAGTCGAAATACAAAATATAAGTGGCGCGAACCATTTCAAGTATTTATAAAAGTAGTTTTTGTTAATTACTTTAGGTAAAAAAAACTAATGCAGTTTATAAAGTACGGAAACAAGAAATGGCCCGTCGAAATACCCGCCACCAAGTGGTGGAAAAGGCGCTTTATCACTAGAAAGGTGTTGTGGGATCAGGCACCGACAAGCGCCGAGCGTAAAAGGTCCAGCTGTACGTGGCGGCGCTGCGGTCGTATACGGGCTCGAGGATCCGACCAGTCCCGAAAGTTCTGAATGCCTTCGGCGCGTAAATTTGGTTTCAGAAATCCTTACGAATTCAGCGCAGAAAGCAAGGCATATTACCTTGTAAGCTTATAATCACCTGTAACGCTGTTTTCGGTGGAATGGCTTATAGTGTGCAAAGGTTGCCCAGCTTAAAAGGTAAACGTATATACGCTTGCAAGTGGAGCCCTGGCCAAGTCTTCAGCTACATGGCGAGGTAGGTACTCTGACTTTCCAACCGGGATGTTTTCTGCCTGTAACTACATGGCCAGCTTGTGCCCAGCGATTGTTCGAGCTGAGTTTACGACCTCGAAAGTGCCGTCATTTTACAAGAAACTTTATGATCGTCAAAAATGACTTCGACTTAGAGGGACTGTGTCTCAACGACTAATGACTTGGGATACATGGCTAATACCGATATACCAATTATATGCAAAGCAATTATCTGGCAGGCATTATATTTTTCAACAGGCTGTGGCGACACCACATTTAGTCGAAGGAGTCAATGCGTAATAAGATAACACAAACTGAAATATCTCTTAGAATATATTTTGCACCCCTAAAAGATAACTTTTTTAATGCTACATACACAAGCTACTTTATTTGGAAAGCGCTTCAGCTGAACAAATGCATATGAAATAAGGGCAATCGCCAAGCCTACCCTCCTGGGCTCTATCCATGCTAGGCTGAGATAGAAGTATAAGTTACACGCTCGTGACAGGATGAGAACGGCAGGAAAAATTTCAGTCGTTCCGCTCCAGCCCGCCTCCTACCATCGATGACATTTCGGCGTCTAATAAGCCTCGAGCAGGCACATTCATCCAAAGCATGGTGAAAAGTACAAATACGTGCTGGAGGACGCCCGGCCATTCTCTTTTGTCATTGGCTGTACTACATATTTGAGTATAAAATATTTTTAAGTGCCGAGACATATGTATTGTGAATATACAGTGCACCTAAATACCATAATACAAAATTCTGGTAAATACGACAAGAGTGTATGTCTATTCCGCTCCACCATCTTTCAATGAGTGCTCCCGCCTATCAGGCCATCTGCACATGTGGTGCGAGTTTGTTCATGAATGAGAGGCTTTGAAAACAAAGCGCTCATTGGACTTGTATGTCCCTTTTGACCATGCGGGTACATTCGTCGCAAATCCCTGATTTCTGGCCAAAATATTTCAGAATGAGCAAATCTCGTCCACGCCCGAGATAAACCACTGAGTCGTGATTCCTCAGACCGTGCGACTCTTTAAAACTGCAGTAGAACCTACAAATGAACTCTGCTTCGCTGCGGCACGCGTCAATGCTGTCCAATTTATAGAAAAAACACTGTGAGAGTAGAAGAGAACGTTCCACGATGTACAGGTGGAAACATTTAATGAACTAAGAATAAAATACCTATCCTTCAATAGACACAGATAGGCTCACAAAGTAATGATACAATGATTGTTTTCGATGGATTTACCTTTGCATGCAAACTAAAGGGACACCTCCTCTTTTCTGCGATATACACTAAAACCCCTTATGTTCGAGGCACTCCATGTTTCTCGTATCGGTCACAGAGCATAATCGTTGTGCCGCTAAATCACGCAAAATTTAAAGGCCGCGTGAAAACTCTGCACAGCCCACAAAAGTTTCCAGCGCCCTGTCAAGTCATTAACTTTCATTAAATTCCCAAAATTCGCGAAAGTAAGGGCTCGAGAACATTAAAGGAGTTTACTGTACTTCCATGTGTCACCTGATGTTAACATTTGAAGGAGGCTAAACATACTGGTCTAAGAGAAAAGATGGCTATGAAGAAAGCATCCTTTCCCAGGTTAGGCAAGCCAGGCTCTTGCGCACTATGTATAAGATGGCACATCTCTTTCGGCATAGCTTTTGGTAACACGGAGTCTTAATACTAGCTATACTGGGCGTCAGCTATTTTGTGCTGCATTTCAGAGGTTGCAGTAGCTATCACAGCGCTTCAGTCCCGCAATGTTGCCGGAGGATGCGGTTTAGTGTTGCATCATCATTTGCATGGTCTAGAGAAACTAGCGTGGAGAGTGTTGGAGCACTGCCGGAGGCTACCTAACCTTGACAGCGTGGCACATTATAGTTGACGCCGACTATAGCAGCACATCACGGGATGCGCACATGCCGACTATTTATTTCTGAAATGAAGTAAACTACAACCAAAGTTAAGAACAATATGTGTACTTACGGCGGCCATACTTGCAATTCTCAAGCACGATCACTTTTCTCTCCAGTAGCATCATTCGGTAAGAAGCTCCAGCAACACGCCCAATAGGCACCGCCGACTCCTAGATTGAATGATAACGACTCGCCTCAAGTCTCGGAAGGCAATCCGAAACACTGCCTTACGCCAGATGTTGTATCTGGCGAGGTAGGGGCTAACAGTATAAAATAACAGTTTTATCAGAAGAGATAGATTCCTATAGCATAAACTCTAGGATTGCAGGTTTTGTTTTAGGTCAGTTATATCTTTTAATTAAACAAAAAAATAGTTGGTTTATATAAAGAACCAGCAGCCCCCAATAAAAAAAATGTAATCGATCAGGCTAGGCTAGGCTAGGAGAACGTTTGCGTAGTATGAAAGCCTCATTCAATTTACATGCACCTCCTGCGCCGGTGCAGAAAATTGCAAGTGCAATGTACTCCATGTAAACGATTTGGCGAGCGACGACGCAAGCGACGGCGACGAGGACCAGCTGTCGCTCGATCAGTCGCACGACTAAGCACACCTCACGGAAGCGAGAGAGCAAGCGGAGCAAGGCGATGAGCGACGTTTTCTAGAAATCCAAACCGAGCGGTGCAACCAGCGACAGTAAGAAATCTCCGTCGCTCGTCGCTGACACTCGTAGCTTGCCGCCTTCGCTCGTCTCGTTGCTCGCTAAATGGCTTACATGCAGTTGAAAAAAGAGGCTCTACGTGCTTACCCCTGCATTGGGACAGGCCTCGCATTGAGCCATACCCATAGTTTTCTTTTAAGATGCCCAGGTAGAAGTTAACATCACACATCGTTTTCAAGCATGCCTCATCGTTCATTGGCTCTATTTGCATTTTCGGCAAATGAAAAACCTTGAGTTAACACAATTATTTTCGCTCAAAATCATCAAGAACACTTGGCGCACAATTTTACGTTGAATCGCGTTTAGCATGGCAAAAAAGCAGAATGAAAAGTAGACAAGATTCGCTTACGCTACGTAAAGACGCCTTCAGATCCGTGACGATTTTAGGCCTAACTTCGAAGTCGTCAGGCGATCGGGCGAGGCCAACCGGCAGTGCAGCGCTGACCCAGTCTAACCCCGTATATTTGAATTATGAGAGGCGCCATCGAGTTGAGATCCAGAGTCGGAGCAGAACCGGACTTGCTAGACATCTGTCCCGTAAACCGAAGCACGCTTCGCCCTTCGCCGACACCGGCGGCGGGGTGACTCCACGCCTCAGAGCCGTTTATTGAGAGAAGTTTGGCCATACATTGGTTTGAATAGGCGAGCATCTCGGGGCCAACCACGGGCCGCGAAACAGCCCCTAGCGGTGGTCGTGTGCTTTAAATTTGTGACACGACTATACTTCGTTTCACCTTATGTGCGAGCGAAGGCAAAACTGGAAGCGCGAGCACGGAAGCTCCGTGCGTTCAGGCTTTGCTCGAGCGCACGAGCTGGGGAGAAATGCAAAAAGCGCTGGTCTCGCGCTTCTAGCTTTGGCTTCGCTCGCAGATAAAGTGAAACGAAGTATAATTTGAGCCGTGCCGAGCGGGACTCTGCGTCTCAAGACGCTCGCGCACCCCACCCTTTGCACTGCTTTCTTTCAGCCAGTCTCAGGACGCTGTTCTAGCAGTGCAGACAAAGGCATGAGCACGAGCGCGTGGCTTTGGAAAGTGCCTCCTATGCACGAGGTCTCGTACAAACAAAAGCGTTTCGCTGAGCTAGGCTCACGCGCCTGTGCCTTTGTCTTTACTGCAGACATTTGTGAGATGGAGTAGAGGCCTCCTGATTGGTCGACGCTGTGTCACAAATTTAGTTTACACTCTAAGCGTGGGGGAATCTTCGGCGCTGGCGGCGGCATTTGCTCCGCCTATTGTCCAAACTCTCCTAATATACGGCTCTGCACGCTCTCCGGTAGCACGGTGACGTAGAAAATGAACCAGTCTGCTCTGCTCCACGAGTCTGAATTTTAACTTCAACGCGCCTTTCCATACCGGCGAGTTTGAAGTGGCTCAAGAACGTTGATCGCCAAAAACAGATCGTGGGGGCTCACCTCACACTCAACACAGTGTTGAGGTGGGGCGAATCAAAGAATTGAAAAATGTAGTACTTCTGTGGGCTCCAGCGTTAACGCAAAAAAGTGCAAGAAGCTACTGTGATTTGTTCTTCGGTGGAAGGAAGTCACCGGGAACGTCTCACGCAGGGCTACTGCACCTAAAAGTCGGCCGCAACATACCTGCGCTTTACGTTTTACTCAACATAGTGGTCGTTTATTTGCAGTGGTCAACCGATGGCTGCACGTTAGTGGGATCATAATAGCTCTAAGCATAACGTTTGCTAGGGTTGGTAGACTCCTTAGTGGAATCTGTCTGGGTGCATTTCATATACATGCCGGCAAAATGTATGAATCATTGTGGCGTGTCGACGTAGATGCCTGAGCATGTCCGGCATAATACGGGAACCGTGTGGTTCCATGTATGTGGTGATGAGATCATATGGAGGATCTAGATGGAGAGCATATAAGCTGGTTGTTTGTTTCCGCTAACTTTTTCCACAGAGCAGCTTGATCAGACGTCTATCTTTCTATGTTGGTTTTAGGTTTTTAAATATTATTTTCGGTATTATTGCAATGCTCAATCATATATTACTGAATCGGTACGTTGTGTTCTCGTTTATGACTTTGGTTCCATTATTGCCTTCTCCTACGATCAGGACACCATAAATGGCGATGTATAATGCAAAATACTCTGTTCGACGAAAAGTGCTTCCTCAAATAGCTGCTGCATCGATTGTCCGCAGTCCACCCGTAATCTGGACATGCTCTGCGAGCACGTTTGCCAAAGTGCATGAACGCTGCGTCAGCCCTCGTCGTAAAAAAGCTCGGATCCAACCATAGGCTTCGCTCAAGAAACGATGCCAAAACTATGGCAGCCGCCAATGTCGTGATGCATGTTGAAACCGCCTTAACTTCTATTAAGAAAAAAAAAACTCATGTATCATCCATCCCTGATGAAGAGTATCCCTGACATAAGTTTCTAAGCTAAACATGGTTAAAGTCCAAGATGCACAACTCCACGAAAGCCACGGCTGACCTTAGGCGTTGAGCAAGAAGTAGCAACTCTATTAACACCATCGACGGTGTTCAGGGCTTAATCGCCTCTTCATGGTGAAGTGTCCACAGCTCTGCACGCCGCTGAAGTCAATCTGTGCAAGAGAGATGAAACAAGAGCAAAGTCGCTGTTTTTTATAATTTATATATACCAGGGTGTTTCACGAAAGGTGGACAAATTCGATATTGCGAAAACTACGCGTCGCAACGAAAAAAGGCTTATGTCGTTTTGGTTCTGGGCCAGGGCCCTATTTAGGAAAATTATTAAAGTCCGGGATAATTAGGTTGTTAATTATTTTTGCGTAATATAACTTTTCTAATATTGTGTTTAAGGGCATGGTTTCAATTAGAAAATTGCTCAGCATCATCGAAAAACACTAAATCAACAAATTGCAGAACGATAAAAGGCACGCGAAGCATTTTACGGCTTTCTGAAAAACCGCACAAATTCGACGGGTTTTTAAGTTTCGGTTTGCTATCGGAGCGCACCTCGGCCCCGGCGGCACCGCGCCCCGTGGAGAGACAGTGCAACCAACCTCTGCTGCGCTGTCATCGCGCGACGCAGCAGAGGCTGGTTGCCACTATCTCTCCACGGGGCGCGGTACCGCCGGGGCTGAGATGCGCTCCGATAACAAACCGAAACTTAAAACCCGTCGAAGTTGATGCGGTTTTTCAGAAAGCTGCAAAATGCTTCGCGTGCCTTCTATCATTCTGCAATTTATTGATTTAGTGTTTTTCGATGATGCTGAACATTTTCTAATTGAAACTATGCCGTAAATACAATGATTAAAAAAGTTAATTACGCAAAAACAATTAACAATCTAATTATCTCGGACGTTAATAATTTTCTAAATAGGCCCCTGGCCCAGAGTCCAAGACGACACAAGCCTTTTTGTTGCGACGCGTAGTTTTCACAGTATCGAATGTGTCCACCTTTCGTGAAACACCCTGTATATATACAGGGTGTTTCACGAGAGGTGGACAAATTCGATATTGCGAAAACTACGCGTCGCAACAAAAATGGCTTATGTCGTTTTGGTCCTAGGCCAGGGGCCTATTTAGGAAAATTATTAAGTCCGGATAATTAGATTGTTAATTATTTTATGCGTAATTAACTTTTTAATATTGTGTTTAAGGGCATGGTTTCAATTAGAAAATTGCTCAGCATCATCAAAAACACTAAATCAACAAATTGCAGAACGATAGAAGGCACGCGAAGCATTTTACGGCTTTCTGAAAAACCGCACAAATTCGACGGGTTTTTAAGTTTCGGTTTGCTATCGGAGCGCATCTCGGCCCCGGCGGCACCGCGCCCCGTGGAGAGATAGTGCAACCAGCCTCTGCTGCGCTGTCATCGCGCAGCGCAGCAGAGGCTGGTTGCACTATCTCTCCACGGGGCGCGGTGCCGCCGGGGCCGAGATGCGCTCCGATAGCAAGCCGAAACTTAAAACCCGTCGAATTTGTGCGGTTTTCAGAAAGCCGTAAAATGCTTCGCGTGCCTTCTATCGTTCTGAAATTTGTTGATTTAGTGTTTTTCGATGATGCTGAGCAATTTTCTAATTGAAACCATGCCCTTAAACACAATATTAAAAAAGTTAATTACGCAAAATAATTAACAATCTAATTATCCCGGACTTTAATAATTTTCCTAAATAGGCCCCTGGCCCAGGACCAAAACGACACAAGCCTTTTTTGTTGCAACGCGTAGTTTTCGCAATATCGAAATTTGTCAACCTTTCGTGAAACACCCTGTTATATATGCATGTCTCATCACCGAACGACGATGGCATGTGTGACACCATGCGAAAGGCCCAACTTCGCCAAACACTAAACACATTTGAAAAAGAATATCTCACTAGAAACCTTTGTTAGCTGCCGAAATACTGCCGCTTTCCCTCTCCTCCTCCATGATCGGGCCTTGCTCTCGTGGTGAGACCATTGTGGGCATGCTAAACACATGAACCCTGCGAGAATACCCTAGAATGCCGTAAGCTGACAGTGCGGCCGATGCTACGTGCTCGTTGAAGCTGTCATACGCCGACCTGTGGCCACGTGATTACCTTGCCGCCCTACATACGCGCGTAGAGAGATGGGTCAGGTCTCAGGTGATAAAAAGGCGACGGTTGATTGATCCGGGCGAGTAGGGTAAGCCTTTTTCCGCACTGTCAGCTTAGGGCCACATAATGCATAGCTGTACATGCTCTCCAACGGCGCGCAGCGTCTCACTCATGATCAGCGTGAAACACTTTGAGCAGCCTTCCCCCGCACTCGTCCCTGTGCTCCCCTTGTTTCTCTGTAGTTACTGGGTCAATATTTTATTGAATGCATCGGCCCTCATGTCTACCGGTCGGATTGTGGTCATTTCTGCATCTCAACCGCCAAATGAGCCAGCCAAGCCGTCGAGGGAATTAAAATGAAAAACTGTCTCACATGTCCTTGGTTTCTGTGGCTGCGTGCTGTCCTCCCCTGATGTAGGGCAGAGTTCGAGTAGTATTGACCGAGGGCCACAAGGAATGGCGATTGTGGACTCGCACTTTGCTGTTTACACCCGCCTTTCTGTAGGTCGTGTAGCGGTTTTGCGGTGCTGACACAGTAGACTAGGGGGGAGGGTATCCTCAGGACGATATATAAAAATATGATTGGGCTTTTTCGCTTCCTATTATGTTACGTATAAAACTTGGCTTTGGGCTAGTTGGTCATTACTGAATAAAAGGTTAAAGCGCGAATAAACGAGACAATAAGAAACACGGACGACAGGACAGGCGGAAAAGCGCCTGTCCTGTCGTTCGTGTTTCTTATGTCCTCGTTTATTCGCGCTTTAACCTTGCCCTCTTATGGTTCGTATGTATGTATATGATTTATTTCCTACGAAAATGCCCTAACATTTTTCTACCTAATGCCTTAACACATAAGAAGTCGAATGGTTCTCTGATAAGGATTCGACACACGGTTCCGCACAGGGCTGAAAACCGAACAGTACGAAACAACGAATGCGGGTGATAAATTGATAAATTGTTGAAAATATAGTTTTTGTTAAAATGCCTTTGCTGTGTACTCACTTGGCACACTTCTCTATATTGAGTTTATGTCATCTGACTTCCGAAAATTCATTGAACTGCTAATGATATCACTCAAAACCCTAAGTATGGAACATATTCATACTCTTTAAATTGTCCTATGCACTTCATGCAGAAGCCACGAACTAATAGTCTGGAACAATCAACTGAAGCTATATATCTTCTAGACGATTCACAAGATCAAGGCGACATTATATTTTCTTGCAATGGATTCCAGGTCGCAGTTCGCCTGAAGTACCTGGAAAATAAAACTATAATTTAAGGTTAAAAAAAGGACGGCTCATCTTAAGTTTCATTTTCAAGATCAAATTCAAGTGGCATGGCCCGAATAGTGGGAGGCACTTTGGTAACGTAACAACGTAACAAAATAACACTTTTATACACAGCTGAAAGCTATGCAATCCCGTTATTAAATGTTTAGTGCCGAGGGAACTGCACCAGAGAAATGGTAGTTGCGGCAAGCACTATTGGCTCTGATGAGACACACATGCTCAAGCTATGTACACATGATTTGTCAGATTAACTAACCTAGAAAAGTCAACAATCTTAATGCTCCATAACAACAAACGCTTACTCTGATTTTGCAGGCGCTGCTAAATACGAATAAAAGCACTTATGCAAGCCTCAAGTACAAAACACAATCAATAAAGTCTGCAATCGAAGGCTCTAGTCATCAAGCAACACAACACTTAAAAACCAGGTAAAGATTTTTTAATCGAGTGGATGAAATTTATAAGATTTAAATTGGATTTATTTGTTTTAAATCAGATTAATTTGTTTGTAGCCGTGTACTCTAAAAATAGTGACTCTTTATTAAAAGATATATTTTAAACACGTGAGATTAAGTTATCGATTCACCCGATCATTAATAACAATGCGGCAATATTTACCGTAAATTTAAAGTACAATATCATTAACAGTATTTAGTGATGAAACTCCATTGCCATACCAGAATAAAAACAGCATGATTTTGGTATGTTTCCTGAGCGCTGGTTTGCTTGCAAAATAAACATTACTTTTTCTCCTTTACTTTTTCGTTATTTTGCCCTCAATTGTTTTTCTTTTTTTTTAAACTTGGACGTTACATAACTATTGAGTGAAAGAGGAGGCAGAAAGAAAGTTCAGTTACCCGATTTGCTCAGAAGAACAATTTTGTTTTGTAGCCTAATATAAATATTTCTTGCTTGATATATATTTTTATTACTATTTAAGTACAAATTAACTGCACATAGAAAGTATAAAATGAAGGACAAGCGGCAAAATTTTTTTTTCTGAGTTATTTTTGCCGGAATGGTTCTGTTCATATCGTCCTAGCAAATAGGTCTGATTTAAATCACAAATTTAAGCATGATTTAAATCATGACTTATATTGCCGCGCGCCAACTTGCCAAGCAGGCAGCGCGCGCGTGGCCTAACGGTTATAGCGCCTGCCTCCCACGCGAAAAGCCAGGGTTCGATTCCCGGCCGCAGGGACGCCTTTTTGTTGACATCTAATGTAATGTTCTGGTAAATTCGAGAACCGTGTTGCTTGTTCGAGGTCAGAAAGTTCTACACGCCGAACCTTCGGGGCCGATTATTCCAGAAGCCCACGCATGTACAGTCTGGCACGGAATGAAACACGAACAGTGGGTGCATGGTTTTCGCTAGATGCTGCACCACCTGAACCAGATGGGAGCTGCAAGAAGACGGCTCCATCTTCGATGCGTTAGAACTCTTGCTTAGTGCATCCAAACCTTCGGTGTTGCGTCTCTAGGTGATTCAGCGTGGGTCGAAAACCATGCGCTCCTTGTTCGCGTTTCATTCCGTGCCGACTGTACATAAGTGGGCTCCGCGGCGAGCCGCAGTCAGTTTCGCCCCAGCGTTCGACTCTGCTGTCACGCCGACTTCGACGCCCGCGACGCTCTACTTTATTCTGTTCCCTTTTATTTTTTGGGCACAAGTTCGCCCCATTAAACGTTTAGTTTCTCCAGTTATTATCGCCTCATCACTTGTCATTCGTGACATTTGGTGGAGGTGCGGGGTAACGCATGTCCCTGCCGCGTGCCCCTCCGAGGGCCCGCAGTGCAAGTCCAACGCCAAGCCCGGCGAAGAACCAACGAAGGCACTACCGAGATCCGGTTCAGTCGCCGCAACCTCGGCCTACCCCCGAAACTTGCACCACTGCCGGACACGACGAAGAAGCTGCCGAAGCCGACGATGACCACCACGTCGCAGCCAGACGGAACGCCAGCGACTTCCATTGTCTACGTGCAGGCCCCACCAAGGACGCCGCCGAATTTCAGTGGCAATCCTCATGAAGATGTGGACGACTGGTTGGGCCAGTACGAACGCGTCACACGGTTCAACGGATGGGGTCCTGAGCAGAGCCTGCGAAACGTCTACTTCGCTCTGGAAGGCACTGCACGCACCTGGTTCGAGAACCACGAAACGTCAATTTCGTCATGGCAAGACTTCCAGGCGGAGCTTCAACACATTTTTGCCAGCCAGCAGCGACGTCAGCGGGCCGAAGAACTTCTTCAAGCAAGAAGCCAAGGGCCGAACGAGAGCGTCACAAGTTTCGTCGAGGACGTTCTCCACCTCATGAACCGCGCCGACCCAAACGCTCCTGAAGAAAAGAAGCTGCGGTTCCTGATGCGAGGAGTGAAAGAAACCATCTT